>PKRV01000137.1:631064-656434 GCA_003709505.1 Hyphantria cunea
GTGTGTGTGTGTGTGTGTGTGTGTGTGTGTGTGTATGTGATCTGATACCCATGGTTGAGATCTGTGTGTTGGCAAAATTTGTACAAACGACGTTTTTTGTTATCCTTGGGTCATAAACAAGTGATGCATGTTTTCTAGTCACAGTATCAAGCACGAATAACTGTCGGACAGTAAGTATTTTGCAATCGATGTATAACTGCGAGGTAGGGAACCTAAAAGGCTTAAACCTTTTAAATAGCCATCTGTGCTGGAATGTCTTTACGCACTTCGCTCTACCCCGCGGGGACAGGGGGTTCGCTTCGTGTGGGACTCCTGACTGACTCGCCAGACTATCCACTAAACCACCACAGTGTGCCACTCTGCGCCTGAGACGGGAGGAATCCATGAACCGCTTTCTTACGCCATCCGGACCCGACCCACACTCTAATACCCGTGCTGTTCAATTAATTAGATGATATTTCCACTTAAGTAAGTTATCAATTATGACACCTAGATAATTCACTTGGTTGGTTTTGTTTATAGTTCACAGATATGTGCTTTAGGAAAGTAAGTGTCTAACGAGGGTGATTTTGTTTCATACATTTCACGCATTAACTGCTTATACGGGGATCGTGAAATTTTCACGTAAATTGATGTACAGAAAAGGATATCAATTAGATAACTTTTTTTACTGCATATGGGGAAAATAGTTAAACAGGTCACTAGATGGTAAGTGATTACCGACGCCCATGGCCATTTGCAACTCAAGGAGCGCACAAGAGCGTTGCCGTGATGAACGTACCGTACTGTATGAAAGTATTTACGTTACGCTACTTTGATAAAAAAATCCAACATGAAAATTTTCATCTATCATCTGTCTGTCTGTTCATCATTATCAGCCTATCACTGTCCAATGCTGGACCAAGACCTCTCCAATTTCATGCCACTTGGTCGGTGCTCAGCTTCTCGCATCCAGCTCCTGCCAGCTGTCTTGCATAGATCGTCATCGTCTGTCTATTTGTTACGACTAATCAGTGGAATGGCTTTACTGATTTTGACAGGGCTTTTTACTGGCAGATAGCTGAACACATAAAGAGTAACTATGAGGTGTGTTCAAAAAGAATCGCGAATTTAGAATTTTCGCGGGTTACGTATATTCGAATTTCAATTTTTTTGTAGCGTTATGTTGGTACATATGTCTGTCACTTATGCTGACAAGTTCAGCCATTTTGAATGTTCAGTTAATAGTTGACAACTGCTTTGCTTGCGTGTGTTTTGTTCGTCTTCGATTTTTACCTATTCAAAAAAATGGAACAAAGAATTTGTATCAAATTTTGTGTGAAAAACGAAATTAAGTGCGCGGATGCATTCCGAATGTCGACTGTGGCATACGGAGAAGCTACTTTGGACAAAAGCAACGTTTATCGGTGGTACAAAATGTTTTCAGAAGACCAAGAAGATATGAACGACGCCCGAGCACTTCAACAATTGGCATTGGCCAATCGTCGAATCACCGTTAGAGAAATTGCCGAGGACCTAGGCATATCGATTGGCTCGTGCCATTTGATTTTAAACGATAATTTGGGCATAAGACGGGTCACCCCAAAATTCGTACCAAAATTGCTCAATTTCTTCTCAACTTCTTGGCCAAAAACAACACACTAATGAAACCGTAGCCACCTTATTCCCCAGATCTGGTCCCCTGTGACTTTTTCTTATTCCCGAAACTGAAGAGGCCCATGAAAGGACGACGCTACGCCATGATTGATGAGATAAAGACGGCATCGAAGGAGGAGCTGAATAAGATACAAAAAAATGCTTTTTTGAAGTGCTTCGAAGATTGGAAAAAACGTTAGCACAAGTATATAATATCCCAGGAGGATTACTTTGAAGAGGACAAAATAGATATTCATGAATAAATTAATAATTTTTGAAAATACACAAAATTCACGATACTTCTTGAACACACTACGTACTTTTTTTATAAAATTGGTTCGCCGTGGCAGTCCTTACCGCCTTCAGAGAGTTTATTGATTCTCGCCCCATGTTTTTTTTTGTACAGGGATCAATGAACTACCTATGAGATGACAAAAGTGCATATAAATAATAAACTTTATTGTACACCAGTTAAAGCAGTTTACATTCAGGAGCATAACATATTAATGACCATGTACAAATGGCGGGTTTCTCGCTAAAAAGTAATTTCTTCCAGGCAACCTTTGGATGGACAAATTGACTGTAGCGAATTTCTACAGTCAATTTGTCTGTCTGTTGTACTGTCAATTCATGGGTAATTTGGTGTGAAAAAATAAATAAATAAAGGAAATCATTCAATTATGATAAATAATAATAATACAAGATTTAGGATTACACAACACAATCAAATAAATACATAAATATATACAATATCTACACTTTCGATAAATGAATGAAAAAAAAAAAAAAGTTTTAGGCAAACCAGAACTTATGAACTTACTTATGATAATGTTCTTTGAGCATTTTTTGAAAATGAGCAAAGATTTGGCACGCGATTGATAATTCATTCCACAGTCGGGCCGCCTGGACAGTAAACGACTTATTATAAAACCTGGTCCAGTGAGTTGATCTTGAATGTATGTCACAAAGGAAAATAAAGTTCGTTCCTTTAAATAAGGTGGAATGCACGGATGAAATAGAATATTATAAAGTAAGGAAAGAATTTGACTACACGGTTGGCCTAGTGGATTCAGTGGTCGCCACACCACTTCCTGCTGCGCCAAGTGTTGTGGGTTCAAATCCTACATGGGACAACACTATGTGGGATCCATAAATTGTTGTTCTAAGTCTGGGTGTACTTTGTGTCCGTTTCATGTATGTTTGTAAAGAACCCCGCGACACAGGAATGTATATTCCTAATGCGGGAGTTGTCCATAAAAAAAAAACAATATGACCATTCCGTCGAAGGCGAATTGGGAGCCATTTAAGCAGATTGCGATATTCAGATACATGATCATATTTGCGTAGTCCAAATATAAATCTAATACAAAAGTTTTGAAGGCGCTCAAGTTTATTAAGTTATTCCTCCGTGAACTGACATCAGCGTAATCGAGTAAATAAAATAAATAAGTAAACAAATATTTCGGACATCTAACACACAACGCCATCTAGTCCCAAACTAAGCGGAGCTTGTATTAGGGGTACAAGACAACTGATATGAATACCTAAATACTTTTTTTTGTAAATACATACATAGAAAAAGGGATTGTGCAAGAGCAATTTTAGTGGCTGGGAAAAAATTTCGTAGTCTTCAAGGATCCCGTCGATGCAAATAACTTTCGACTGACCTCTTGCAGTTGCGGACCTCAAGTTAAGGTATTACCTAAGTAAATACCTAGATTTTTAACACAGGTACTCATTGGTAGAGCAGTACCGTTAAGCATTATGTTTGGGAGCTGGGTCCAGTCTATTCTTGACATCAACCTGGGACTGCCCACTACAATAACTTGAGTCTTAGTAGGATTCATTACAACCCCATATCGATTACTCCACTCACACACGAGTGGCAGATCGAGACTAATGATTGAGAAGGCTTCCGATAATTTATGTAACGGTGCTTGTGTATAAATGGGAAAATCATTTGCATAAAGGTAGGAGGTTGAGGATAATGTCTTAGAGATTGAATATATAAAAATAGTGAAAAATATAGGAGATAAAACGCCACCCTGACGGACGAGTTACACCAAGATGATAAGGAATCCTCCAGACGCACACGCTGCTTTCATCCAAACAGGTAACTTTGAAACCAATCAATTACTGTCGGAGATATGTTGATAGAGCGCAATACGCCCTTTGTACACTCCGTCTCATTTTATGTACTCTCTTCTAACTGTAATATTATAGTGTGCAAATAAAGAGTTTTCTATCTATATATATATCTACGCCAAGCATGATGTGGAAAATTATTAAAGCATTGCTGAAGTCCAGTAAGGAAGGAATTACATACTTTGAATAATTAAATAAGTTTTGCAAAAAAAACGACCTTATATTCCTTTTATACAAAATGCCAATTGCATATGTAAGTACCTAACATTTTGCATAATATTGAAATAGTCTTGAAAAATGAATAATAAATATTTTTATAACTAGTTGGCATTTTGTTTTGAAGAAAAATGTTGCTACTTAAATTAAATAAAAACACAGGTATTCGTAGTTACCCATTAAGTATACGGAGTGCCACCACTCTTCATACCATGGGAGTCGCAAGGGCTAACAAAGGGACCGAACTATGTAGAACAATAGCATTGCCACAGCACAGAGGAGGAAAACTTTATACAAACCGTATACCCACCTCATAGCCCAGTTGCACTAGGTTATTAGAAACAATCACCAAGGGTAAGCAACGATGGCGCGGTCAGTACCTGGATGGGTGACCGCTGGTGACATGTTGCCATGAACGTCTCCGTGGTCACGTTAAGGGGTCGGTCCTGGTTGTTATTATGATAACAACCGGGACCGACTGCTAAGGCCTCCAACTAAGCTTCACAGCTGTTATCATATGTGATAAAAGTCGTGAAGCTTAGTTGGAGGCCTTTAAAAACATCCAACGGCAAGATACGTTGCCACAACGTATTCTTGCCAGTTCCCAACCCGCACTTGGCCAGCGTGGAGACGTATGGCCTTAACACTCTCCTGAGAGGAGACCCGAGCCTGTCGGTGGGACATTATGGGTTATTGATGTATACCCACCTATCTAGCCGGCGATGTATAAAAAAACTTTTGCTAAGAAGACCCATCTAGCAATGAACTGTTGATATGATAAGGTGACACACACAATAATGTTTGCTTTATTAAAGCAATTAACGATATTTAAAAAATCTCATTAAAGAATATGTAGACGATTTCCAAAATGGTATTCACAAACCGACGCCACAAACGTTTTTCTATTTGATCATAAGTTTGTTTTTGTATTCGTAAACAGCACTCCGAAGGCCGATCAAAGCCTTGTGGGCCCCACATTTCCGTATGTTGTGGACAAATATTTTGCATAACTAATGACATTTGGAATTGTTGTTATACTCTGTTGATGTCTTACTAGCTGTCCCGTACAAATTCGTCTGCGTCCATTAATAAGCATAACTTGTATTAGTTTTCGAACGTTTTCATTAATGATTACATAGCCTGCCTCAAATGATCTATTAAACACTACAGGATTCTTTATTACGAACTAATACGAGCATTCAATCAACTTCTAACAGCAACTGTTCGGCTTAATAATAGTAGTATGGCCTGTGATTATAGTTAAGCAAATATTATAAATAGATTAATACTTTAATATATAGACAAACAAATAATATTTAAATAAGTTGCTACACAAATACTATCAAATGACTTATTTTAGAGGAGATAATCACTTTTGACAGTTATAGGGTCGACCGATATTCAGAAACCTGTGAGTACGAGTATATGAGCTGTTTGTGAGGAATGTCTACTTATATATCACACTAACTAGTAACTACGATAAGATAAGATAAGAAGGGAAGATAAAAACACGTCAAACATTAAATACAGATAGTAAGTACTGCTATGATGTCAGCAAAATCAACGATCACGCAACTGTTGACGTAAGTCATTTAGATTCTGTATCAAGATTTAGTCTGGATTTTTGGACTTTCATCCGTTTAAATATTTGAAGTAATATTAATGCAAATTTCAAAGAGTACTCGTATGTTAACGCTACGCCCAAGCGCCGTAGCAGTTACTGTAGGTTCCAAGTAAATTCATCTTTAATTCATTTATTCAACACAATTCATTAAATGTATTCTCGTAGACAAGTAGCCAAGTTACGATTACAGTGTAAATTTGCAGTTAAATTTAGATGCTCAATATCTTCATCAACGCATATTTGTAGGAGACATCAATAAGACAGTGATTTTGTTTTGCTGAACACCTTTAAAAGTATTTGTGAGGTCGAGGACAAATGGAACCGAAATTATTTTAATACGAGACTACGAGATACAAAATGTAAAAGAAGAAACAATAAAGTGTCGTCAAGAAGATTAATGTTGTATATTCGTAATGAGGACCCAAAGTGTGTATCCATAGTACATAAACACCCAGAGTGTGTATCCATACACCCATAGAATGTATTTATAATGTGTACTTTAAGTATTCCATATACTTTTTAGTGTTCCGTACCTCAGAAGGAACAAAACGGAATCTTTATAGGATCACTTTGTTGTCTGTTTAAAATGTTTAAAATATAAGAAGAATCTTTTTTATAATCGGTATACTTACCTATTTGATCGAATGCAAGCTTCTCTGGGAACATTTCAGCGTTGGTCCAGTTAAACAGATATATATCAAAGTATAGAGGCACTGAGGGGGCCACCCAGTCCTGGAAAGATCTGGAGTTTGGTGTCAGCCTCAATTGCTGTAACAAAAACAAATGAGTTACTTAGAATGCCTTTTAATAACATTTACAAACGTTGCTAATTTGAAAAGTAAATTATATGTAGTTGGGGGCCATGTACTTAAGGGTAATGCTACGCTAAAGGCCAATATCACAACACAATATCACAACACAAAACAAATTGCTCTGTATATAAATTACATATTAATTTATGACCAGACACGTTTACACTTATCTGCTATAGATAACATATAAACTCACAGAATGCGCACATGCACTCGCCTGAATGCACTTAAGAACCAGAAAACCCCTAAATAAAACTTATGAAAAACCCTCTTTTGCCAACAGCAGGTATTCAAATTACAAATAGACAATGTTCATATATAAAAATTTATTGGAAGCGGAATTAAGGATACGCGAGCCCGGAGAGTGTGATGATTCCACTAAAAACCATCTAGACAGCCTTAGATCCAGGATCAGATGGCTCGGATGACCTATTTAATGAGTCCACTCTTAAACACATTTGAGGTTATTAATGGGCTCAGTCTACCAGCTCTAAGAAGGGCATCTTTTGACACAAATGACAACACGTCAAAACCTGCTTAATTAATTCTTGCGTTGTATATCACTGAGTGGGTTAGGATATCCAGGATTCAGCTCGGATCTCTCCTATTTCAGGCGCAGAGTAACGCACCAAGTGGTTTTTTTGGATTCCGTCACACTACCCAACCGCAAATCCCGGTGGAGTGATGGGCAGTGGGGGTTTCTACACGTTAAGGATACTGTCAAAATTGGATTGAATAAAAAGCCCTTAAGTTTTGCAAACACTGATTTAGGCAACATGATATGCTCATATACTACTATATATATAGTATTTCACTAGTACATTATACTATATATAATTGGTTAAAATTGATTAATTTTAACCAATTTTTTAACATTTTCTTCCGTCACTCCTTATTTAACACAATACACATTAGCATGCTCAATCGACATGCAAAAAAATTACCATGATGAAAATTTTGCCCGCATTAAATACATTTGACATGGGGTTAACCAGAATTAATTACTTATCCATTATTAATTGATGTTTATAAGTCAGTCAATGTGCGTCTTATGTCATTCAATATCTGCCAATTGACAACATTGAGGGGTCAAAGTTAAATGCGAAACAATTGGTCTCGGAAACCCTTGACATAATTAATATATTTACAATTCCGTTCAGATCTCCGAGGGGTATGCAGAGGCCACATTTTGCCGACTTTCATTAGTCCAAATTAAGTAATTTATGGTGAGCAAACAAATTGCCAAAATTAAACAGAGTGACATGCGATAGGGTTTATGACCTGAAGTGGCTGATGATGATAATGATGATGAAATTGCCGTAAACCAGGTACGTACTTTAAAAGCTAAATAGTAGAATTAGGTAGGCTTTCAATGATACTTCTTTTTTTGATGCGATGGTACCCAGCCGAATAACCTCAGTTATTTCTGCCAACGTCAAGCATTTAACGTCTTTAATTGTAAAGTCTTCTAGTCTTGAAATCATCGTCGTAATGAACTTAAGGATAAATAATATCCGTAAGATGAATTAAAGACAGTATTTTAATAAACCAGCAGACAATCTAATAAGTGACACTAGTTACGTACGTACGAGATAGGAGTAAAATTAAGACATGCAGTCTCTGTATATTTACATAAAGTTTTTCAAGAAACAATCTTTGAACTGAATCCCGTGAGACTTTCAGACTGATTCGACATACATACTTCCACCACCATTACATGTCAATTTGATCGATTGTGGGTATCTTTCTTTTTAGGATTCCGTACCTCAAAAGGAAAAATCGGTACCCTTATGGTATCAAAATTTATTCATGCAGTAAACGGTACGCAACGGGCAATAGGAGACTGGGTGTGGTTTCGCAGGTCAGTTAGTAATAAATAAACCACGAGGCCAGTTGCACGATTACACAGCGATTATAATATATAACCACATTACTGTAGCTCTGTGTGTGGTAAAGAGCAATACTACCGCTAAGACTGCCATCACTTTGGTACAAAGTAGAAAAACAGCTTCAATTAATTCCTTGCATTTAACCTGGATCTGTGGCGACTTCCACATACAGATATATGTGCTATATGATGGCGTTTTCATATATTTAAACATATGATAACGCCATCTACCGAAGATACACTGAAGGAGTAACGTAGTGCACGAAGAAGCTACTAATCCTGCATCGCGCAAGAGAAGTTCTCGCGCCGATTAACATATATACAACTTCCCAAAATCAACCATTGGGCAATGGTCCGCCAGGCATGATCACCTTGCCTGGTCGGAGTAAAATCGACGCGGAGTAAAACGTCCCTCCAACACAAAGTGTTGTGTTGGAGGGACACGACACCCATTTCTCCACACATCCTTAAGTATCTGACTCTTAATTTTACTACCGAATATCAAACTATTACTTAATATTTGTTATATCAATGAGTAAAATGTAATAGCTACGGCCTCTATCTCTGTACAAAGTTCATTGATAAAGGCGGAAATGGTGCTTACCGTACTAGTGACAAATTGGCGGCAATAACTTTTAATAAACTGCCATTTGACTTATGCCGCATTCAGAATTTGCATGATTTTAAAAATTAATTTGAAAACTATTTGTTACAAACAACATAATATATTGCAAAGTAGCGTGGCGACAGCAATATACAAAAATACGTCGAACTACGGAGTAACGAAGAAAATACCAATCACGAATCGCGCAATGGAAAATCTCACGCCGATTATCATATATAAAACATCCCAAGAACAACAACATTGGGATGGGCTGTGGAACGCCAGGCATGATCACCTGGCCTGGTCGGAGGATCCACCCTTTGTGTTGGAGGGACTATTTATCTGTTCCTCCACAAGGAGTATCAGAAGGAGGTTCGAATCCAGGGTCGGACCAAATGTTTGTATGATCTGCAAATGTTTGTTTCGGAGTTTGGGTGTTTTCTATATATAATATGTATGTATTTACAAAAAGAAAGTATTTATGTATTAATATCAGTTATCTAGTACCCATAATACAAGCTCTGCTTAGTTTGGGACTAGATGGCGATGTGTGTTAGATGTCCGAAATATTTATTTAAATATTTATTCCAAGAAGTGGAATTTGGCTGATCTATCATACATCAATAGATTGATCATCATACATTTGTAACACCCTATTGCAGAACCCACATTTGCAAATAAAGATTGATTTGAATTGATTGATAAGCTTGTACTTATTGCGTAATTCGTATCAAGATATATTTGACATCATTACCATCAATAGCCTATAATAGTCCAGTGTTAAATGTAAGCCTCTCCTTAAAAAGACTTTGTTGTTTCATAGGTATTACTTCTTTATAATAATATATATTTTCGGACATTTTTAACACACAACGCCATCTATTCCCAAACTAAGCAGAGCTTGTATTATGGGTACTAGACAACTGATATTATTACATATATGCACTTTTTTTTTCCAACCTCCGCACCCAAACTCCGAAACAAATATTTGCAGATCATACAAACATTTGGTCCGACCCAGGATTCGAACCCGAGACCTCGTGGACAGCAGTCGCGTACGCTACCACTGCGCCACCGAGGCAGTCTTGCATAATTTGCTTTCTTACTCGATTCTTACGACAACACACGGAAACATTTCACACATGGCACTCTACATCCAAACTACGCAAAACCTGTAACCAGACTACTGATAAACAGTGTACATGTTATACACATGTTGTACATGTTATACATTTTCTCTCCTCTTCTTCATCTGAACTATTTTCAATTCTAAAGGCTCGTGATGAGTCACGACCTTTAGAAATAGGGGTATTACTAGTGGTTATTAATGTCAGCTCGTCAACTGGTTCTGTCTTGAGCAATATGAATCATACTGCTGAGAGTAGTGCACATTTAGTCTGCCCAGCGCAACGAGCTACGGATCTCTGAGTCTTTTCCTCTCCTTTACTTTCTTTTCGAAGTATCACCTGCCATGCTCGGTAATTACGCTAGTTTCTACTGCGCTGAGTGTTGAGGATCAAGCAAGCCTCACTTGGAACAACACTGTGTGTGGTTAATTGTAGTAAATTGTAGTTCTAAATCTTGATGTTCTTTACGTCCGTTGTATGTTTTTTTAAGTCCCTCACGACTTAGGATTTATTCCTGAGGCAGGGGTACAACACTGACACTATTTAACAGCAGTGTTTATCAGCAGTCTACCATAGTGTAGGTTCTGCCTAGTTAGGGAACAGACGGTCGTGTATATGTAAAGTTATTACTAGTACTTGAAAGCATTAACAAACTACTGTACAATTCTTTTGATGGCGAAGCCTTAAGAAACTCAACATAAATTAGAGTGACCAGTAGGACAGTGATTAAGTGACTTGTAAGGATTCTAGTGAGCCCACGTGGTATTTTAAACCAATTAATATCACCTGTAATTGATATTCATATTGTTTTTAATGAGAATAAGTTTACAGGTTTAAATTTAAAAAAAATCTACGCAAACACTTAATCGAGTAATCATACGCCAAAAATGCCTTACATCATTTTAGAACAGAGCTGATACTCTTAAGCTGCTGGACTGATATTAAGCAAACATAGCTAAGAACAAGGAAACTGGCTTTGATATTTAAAAAAACCGCATCGAAATCGGTCTATCCGTTTGAGAGCTACGATACCACAGAAACACACACATACAAACAGGTATCAACGTCAAACTTATAACACGGTAACGAGGTTAAAAAAGAAATCTTATTCGAATTGTCGCTTATTATTAGTATTTTTTAAGTACAAAAATACTGAATATTTTAGGTTTTGTTTATTGACACTTCTTAGATCCCTTTGTATCAGAAGAAAAAGGGTTCTGGTCTCCGGGAACCTCACTCACTTGACAATAAATTAATAATAAATCTCTTTATTGTACAGCAGGTTATGTTATTACAAGGTTGACTTAAAATTATTATAAAGTACAAGTAGCAGCCTTATCGCTTCAAAGCAATATCTTACAGGCAACTTTGGATGAAAAGAAGAGTAGGGATGAAAAAGTATATGGTAGTGCCTAGTGAATTATTGGTGGAAAGGAAATTAAGTTGAGTTTATCTAATACAAAATAATAGCAATACGTAGGTATTATGAAGGGTTAAATTCATACATACAGATAGATGAGTGAAACATACATACATTCCATGCAGACATAACAGTGAGAACGTAACTCAGTATAGCAAACTATAGGCCTTTAGGTCTCTCAGGTAATATGCCTTTACCAGTCTTTTAAAGGCAGTCAAAGATTTCGCACGTCTTGTTACGACTGGTAGGGCGTTCCATAGATAGATAGATAGAAAACTCTTCATTTGTACACCGTTATACAATAGGTGCACTGCTTGTGTAGACAAGGAATGGTCGAGTAATTTGGTTACATGTCTTGGCACTTTTAATTTCAAATTTTTCTCCAGGTCGGCATTAGTTGTAGTAACAGCATCAGCCAGAGTAATCTTTAATATCTGGAGATCATCAGCATATAGGTGGTAGGAAAAAGACTGTACTGTCCCCATATAAAAATTATATTGCGTATATATTATGTATGTATGTGTGTATTTATATGTATGTAAATGTATGTATTTAAATACGTATTCATTATATGTATTAATATAATTACTACTTATGGTTATATTTATTAATTATTATTATATAATATAATTTATTATTGAGATATTAAATCAACTTATATGTTCAGTTTTGTGCATCTACCTTGTGTCGGCTCTGCATCACCCTAAGGTCGACGGGTAAAAAATGCCCACAGAAATACATAGGTATGATTTATTGACAACACGGACAACAACTCGTGTGTGGAGTGTATCAGTCGCACACGCTCGTCGATGCTCTAGGGTTGCTACACACAAAAATATTGTAACTGTGTGAAGTCAAACTAGTTTTCTTTTAGTTCGTGTCTGCTGTACTAGGAATATTATCAGTCACACAAAGAATTCTAAGACCTAGAACAACAATTTGTGGATCACACAAAGTATTACCCCACACCACATTCAGTGCATTTAGAAACGGCGGGATAATCGCTTCAACTATTACGCCATCCACGCAGTCGCCAGTCTATAATTCATACTGGCGACCCGGCCTGGCTTCGCACGAAGTCTTCAAAATTCACGTATTTCCTCTCCAATAATATGCATGTATTACACAAATAAATCTACCTCTTGAATCACTCTATAAAGTATAAATAAAATAAATAAATAAATAATTTCGAAAGCATAAATTGTTAGTAACATCATATAATATACCCACGGGTTTGTACGCTCTGCGAGTACGACTTGTACTTCGACGGTTTTTTTAAATCTTATCTCAGAAATGCAATTATTTATACGCTTAGATAAAAAATCCCGTATTTATTCGCATTGTTTGAAAAAGTATAATTTATTTTATAGTATGTTTATATGTATGACTTCCTGTGCTTTTGATCTTAAACTTATATTAAAAACAACTTAACTCTGCGAGCTACTTGCAATAAACACGAAATGCCTGAAATCACCGCTTATATCAACGCTTTTAACACAATATATAGACATATATATGTATTAATGACAGACATATCACATTTCCTACGAATAATTGAAATAAAGCAAGGTTAAACAGTCTACGAAATAATCATTCGTTAGGATCATTAAAAAATGTATTAGGTTACATAAACTCAACCTTTTTATCCGATTATGCCACAAGGAGGGTTATTTCAAGCGGACTATTATGTATGCAAGACCAAGTGCAGACATATTTTTTATAAGACTGGTGTAATTAGTGGTAATATAATGACATACCTAAATAAGAATAATTATATTTTAATTTCCAATTCATTGAAAATACTGTTATGTTTTTCAAGTGTAAGTATGTATGTATACTTCTTTGGCAGGCCCTAGGTCCTAAACAGCTTGTCGTATTTTTATGTGAGTGGTGTCAATAGATTCGTCTTAGTTGTAAGAGTGACATTGGGTACATCGAAATTAAGAAAAAACAGATTAAGGATTTTCGGCACCAAAAAATAAAGACAAAAAAATTGTGTTTTCAAAATACATCGAGTGAGCGTGAAAATATACACATAACTTGTATGTTTTATTAAAAAAATATAATAAAGACGACAGATACTGACGCAGTCGGGATTTTATTTACATAATTTTACTTGTTTAAATTTAAGATCTCATTTTGTTGACATTATCTGCATTAGCTGCCTCGGTGGCGCAGTGGTAGCGTACGCGACTGCTGTCCATGAGGTCTCGGGTTCGAATCCTGGGTCGGAACAACTGTTTGTATGATCCTAAAAATATTTGTTTCGGAGTTTGGGTGTTTGTATATTATGTATGTATTTACAATAAAAAAGTATTTATGTATTCATATCAGTTGTCTAGTACCCATAATACAAGCTCTGCTTAGTTTGGGACTAGATGGTGTTGTGTGTTTAGATGTCCAAAATATTTATTTATGCCCGAAATATTTATGAATAAAATATTTACATTTATTTGTGGTTCCAATCTATTTCATTAGTTTTTTTTGAAAATGTTTATCGTAATCATTATTTCAATATAACATGTAAGCGAGTTTGGTGCGTAAATTGTATGCTTGTTTAGTTTATCGATCCTGGCTGAGCCCCGCGGTAGAACAGCAACCGTTCGTCGTGTCAACTCAGAAAGCTTTGTGGGCTCATGTAACAACACTTTGCTGAAGATAATGTCATGATTAAATGCATAGTTTACGATTCTATAAAGGACATAAAGGCAAACATTCATTTTGAAAATATATATTTTATACATAGCTAGAAGATACGAATTGAATTTCTTTGGTGTATATTTAAGTATACCTAATACGTTTCTTTACTAGCACGTTCTATGAAATCAAGTTCAGTCAAGTTTACCTGCTCTTCGCAGTGCTCTTGTCCTGCACACTTTGTTCCCTCAGTCCGCTCTTACGATAACCCCTTGATAAATAGAGGTGTTCACACTCCATATTATTAATCCCTCGTCACGTCCATGTAAATAAAACGGACGTTTAAAAACTTCAATACAATTTTCCCTGTTCGCATTTTATACCCACATCTATATTTAATGTGGCTATACTCAGCTTATATTTGAATACTCGCTACTGCCTCCTTGGTCTTGCGGTATAGGTATGCGACTACCAATCAAGAGGACTCGGGTACAAATCCCGCATCGGGCCAAGTGGCATTAAGTTTCTCTGATTATATAAATACTTAGTAACAGCTCGGAGTTTGGAAATTGGGGTCTGAACCCCGTGCCTCGGAAAGCAGGTAAAGCTGTCGGTCCTGCGCCTAATCTCTCACCGATTGTGTCAGTTAACCTAGCCATCGGATTATGAGAGAGAGGGAACAGAAAGTGCACCTGTGTTTGCGTACACACTTGTGCACGATAATATCTCCTGCGTAATTGGCTGGTCTCCGTTGAGACTAGCCGCCGTGGCCGTAGTCGGCTAGGAAAACATCATATTTAAATACTCACATAAGCTAATACGGAATCAAATATCCGGGACCACGCGAGTGCTCCACCAACTGCCACAATAGCCAGCAGCGCTGAAGTCGCTGCAAATATATACAGCCAGGTTGGTGTGCGTCCACGCATCTTCGTAACGGGTGGCACTCTAGAACAATAAACATATAAATATCAACAAAAGCCTTACCCTAGGAAAAAAGATATATATGTATATAAACCCACAGTGAAGCCGAAAGGGAGAGTTTTGGCAGTGTTTGTATATTGCACCGTAGTCCCTACGCGGTTAAAGTATTAACCCAATTTTAATTCATGAGGTGTCAATAGATTCGTAATAATTGGGGATATAGGCTTCTTAAATTTTATCAAAAGGTTTTACGTGGCCAGTTTGTTATTAAAACTTTTTCTTGTCATGATGTATTATAGCAATTGTGTCTTCTTTACAAGACCCAGGTTCGCTCGTGCGTGGAGTACTGTTCTCACCTTTGCGATGGTGCCGCACAGTACCTATTTGACGCTCTTGACCGGTTGCAGCGGCTAACAATCCGTAGTGTTGATAGTCCTGAAGCCATCGAGCCCCTTGAGCCTCTGCAGTTGCATAGAGATATCGCCTCCTTGGCAGTCCTCTATCGCCTTTACCATGGTGAGAGTTCTGAAGAGCTCTTCCAATTGATCCCCCCTCTCCCTTCCCCTACAGAACAACACGTGCCGGCCTTGGAAGTCACCGCTTTAAAATGGAAGACATACGTTCTCGTACTCATCGCTTCGGTGCTTCCTTCCTGTGCCGAGCGGTCAGAAGAATTACAGTGTTGTATACGACATAGACGAACTTATAAGCCACACTCTGAGTGATTTATCTGCTATTCAGAGAGTTTTGAAATTTATTTTATAAGTACAACCTAACTAGCGACCCGGCTCTGCTTCGCTCCGAAGTCCTTGAAATTGTCGGATTTCGTCTACTATGATATGCATGTATTACACATATAAATTCGCTTAAATCACTTTACCTATTGTCGAAAACTGCATTAAAATCCGTTGAGCAGTTCAAAAGATCTAAGTGAACGGACAGTGGAAGCGACTTCACTGTTACAAGATTTAATTTCTTTTTAAGTTCAACTCGCCCCGGTGTTTGTCTGTATTCAAATCATGTAAGTTAAATTTGATTTACTTCCCGGTTTCCGATTGAGCTGAAATTTGAAATATACCTTTACTTCTGATGTCAATGCAGTTTTTTTCATCGGTATTTTTATTAATCCAGAATGGCCGCCGTAACCAAAATGGCGGCATACATATATCTGAACAACCCACCCAAAATGAGTATCAAAGTAAGCCTTAAAGTTAATCTTTTTTTATCAAGTAATAAAATCATTAATTTAAAAGACTATTTGAATTAATTACATTTTTTATATTATGTAAATATTCTATTATGTTATGTTATATGACAGAATGAGTTTTTTTAGTAAACAAATCTTTGGTTAATAGCCTGATTTAAATTAATTGAATAAAATAGCAATAAATTTATATACGAGACTAATGATATTTATGCTGTCGATTGTCGGCACTTGATGGAACTTGTTGATATACTCAAAATTTTTGGTATTTGGAATAGGTACAAGTAAATTTAATTCTAGAATATATTACTAGCCACTAAAACAACACTATTTCTACCTGCCTATTAAATAAATATTAAATAAATTTTAAAATAAAGATAACTTCGTCTGGAATGTTACGATTTATTTTTACGAATAAACATTAAATTAGAATTTTTAAATTAATTTAAATAATAATAAGACACCTCGTTCTTCTGTCAGGCTGTATCACATGAACTGTGATATTTAGACAATAAAATTCAGTAGTGGTTTGTTAATGATTTATTTCTGTTCCCGCTATAACAATAAATACTAAAACACAAAATAAGGCGCTCATAGCTTAGTTGAATTCGGTGATTAGAAACAATCACCGAGGGTAAGCAACGACGGCGCGCAACGAGGGTAAGTACCTGAATGGGTGACCGCTGGTTGCATATTAACATGAGCGTCTCCATGATTCGGAGGTCACATTAAACAGTCGGTCCTGGTTGTTATCATACGATAACAGTAGTGAAGCTTAGTTGGAGGCTTTTGGGCGGCTTTAAAACATCCAACGACAAGATACGAAACCACAACGTATTCTTGCCAGTCCCCAAACCCGCACTTGGCCAGCGTGGGGACGTATGGCCTTAACCCTCTCCTGAGAGTAGACCCGAGCCCAGCAGTGGGACATTATGATGCTAATTTTGGGAGTTTAGTGTTGAATTGGGTCGGGCCTGTCAGACGTTATAAATTGCAGATGGTTGGAGTAATGTGGGGACATTCATATCCCAATCATTCTACTTGATGTACATTGGGTAATTATATGGGTTACATGGGTTAATATAACGTGTTTCTTTGCCGCTATCTTGACTACCCACGATACACTAGGTTTATCTCTTATCTTCAAAATTCAATCCCTTTACACCTACCAGATATTATTTCTACATCACCTGAAGGTCGACTGAGCAATAAACCCTCAAAGCAATAAGTTCTTTGCACAACATGTGCATTTAGTGTTCATCAACAAATTAAAAAAAATCGTAGCAGTTTATAATGATAATAGTAAGAAACCCTTCGTCCACCAATTCGAATCGCACTTGGCCGATTTTTATGTGTCAATTTTACATTATTGATCCAAAAAATATAAAATTGATATTTAAATGTAGCTTAGTAGTAAACTTCATCATGAGACGACATTGAAAGGTGTATTCGCAAGGTCTCACAGCACAAGGCGTAGAACAATTTTCTTTTGTATGTTATGTAGATATATCGATAAGCTTACTTATGAAACATACTTTAGAATTAAAAAAAAAAATCACCACCTACGTATGAAGAAATTTTTGCTGTTGAATAAATTCCTACTGCAAAAAAACAACGGGGATTACAGGGATTGCTTAAACAGACAAATAAATATACCTCATAGACTAACTCTTGTTTACTTTTACTCAAGCAATATATTCAGACTGCATAATTAAAGAATCAATTTTCTAAATAGAAGAAGTATCTACAAATTATATGTACAAAACCCACAGTGAACTATCCAGACTCGCACGTATTCGTAAGCCTTTTAGAAATGAAGGTAAGGTTTTTATTGCAGGCAAATAAAAAAAATTCAATCTGTTCAACTTAAAACTAGCTTAAGTTACATCGAACATGAGAAAGCCTCCATTGCTAAACTAAATAAATAACCTGTATTTCGGCTAATGTCGCCATTCACCACAGGAATTTCAACTAAATACATTCAGTGCATGAACAAAAACTTTAAGCCGTAAATTCATTCTTGTTTTTTTCTGACGCCATAAAAATATCATCTCTACTACAAGACGTCGACGGCTGGACATAACCCCTCCCTGGGGTTCTCAATAGCAACTGGTCTCAACTATCCGTACTTCACTACATAATATAAGACGACGTCCTCGGCCGTGTCTGTCTGTTCGCGATAAACTCAAAACATACTATACGGATTTTTATTTATAGATAGAGTGATTCTTGAAGAACATTTTCGTATATAATTTGTTAAGTTTTTGAATATATTGGCTAATATACAATTATTATTGTTGAAGATGACGGAAAAAATTAAGGCGCACGTTTCGGAGAAACATATATTATACTTTCCGTAATGAACCCGTGCATAGCTGGGGCGGATTGCTAGTATATTGTATATTCGAATATTACTCTATTTATTACGCTTTCATGACTAAACCGCTGCACCGATAAAAATCAAATTTGGCACGGAGATTAATTCTTAGCTTGAAGTACATAGGATACTTTTTATCGCGGTAACTGACATATACACGGGCGGAAGCGGCAATATCAAATGAATGATTACAATACATTTCAGCAAAAATACCGAATTCAAGAACTAGACCAACTTGAAATATGGCTTTTTAAGAAGCACCAGCTTTGAAATAAAAATAGAATCATCAAAATCGGTTCACCCAGTAAAAAGTTGTGGAGTAACAAACATAAAAAAACAGGCGAATTAAAGATGGTTAAAAATAAAACGCCACTCACCCTCAGCCCTGACACAGTGATCTGAAGTCGGCTTACGTAACCCCCGCAGACCGCAGCTGGATGCGATCGATACCAATATCAATTTACACACTGATAAATATATAACAGGAATTATTGTTTGTAATTTATTCTCCTAACAAAAATAAAAACATAACATATATATTATAACTAGCAGACCTCTTGTTCTTTACTCGGGTTATGCCTTTTGTACAATATCTTCCGTGGGGAACACACACGAAGGGCGAGTGTGGGACTCCCGACGAATCGGTTTACCCATTAAACCCCGCAGCGGCCTACGTCGGCAGCTTGGAGGAGCTGCAGGAACGCATCAGCGATAGAGTTCCCCCTGCCGTACCTCACCACTAAGGTACATCCCGGGGTCATCTGAGTCACCCCCGGGCTGTGAGTAAAAATCGGACCACTGACCCGCCTTAGACGACACCTCCCGACTGTACCAGGGTATCACCGGTCTCAGATCGTTTGCAACGGCCAAATTTCCCCTGGATATGGCCACGAAGAATCTTCAGCGACAATTGGGGAGCTGACCAGTTGACGTTGGCAAACTTCGTTCTACCTAATAGTCAAAAAATGAGCATATTAGGCCGCCCATTGTGCCAATGTTTTCATTTGTTTACTTTCTATATTGTAGCTATCCATCTACTTATCTATATATCTAATTTCAAACTAAGTAGAATTGAAATTTAATAAATTAGACTGAAACCTTCAAGGCCGGTACATGATTAACTTAAAGCCTCCCTAAGGAATAATAATATAATTATTTATGTTCATATTATACAAGACATGTCGACATGCGATATCTATAATTTAATTCAACCTTGAATATATTAGATATATATATATATATATATATATATATATATATATATATATATATATATATATATATATATATCTAATATATTCAAGTTTGAATTGGTTTTACTTAAATAAATTTGGAAAAGCTACTTAACTTCCATATTTTCATTACCGATGCAACAAAACTTAACAAATTTTTTTTAATGTATTTAAGAACGAATCCAAGAGTGGTGATCAACAGACTCACTACTGAAATCAGCGTGGTTCTACTACCCTTTTTGTTTAAATTTACTTAAGACACCACAAATCGGATTTTAGAATTTTTTTGCGTAGAATGATTCTACAGTTGCGAGACCGAGAGTTGATCGGAACTGAGTTGTGATCAAACTTTTATTACTAGAAATATAGAGACCGGCACGTAACTTGGCCAGATTCGTTATTTGCGCAGATGTCGTTTTTAGGTCCCTGTAGTTGATAGAGCGACGCGGCGATTGTAGTAGCAAGCGATTGGAACATCATTTGACTCCACGTCGATTTTATTTGTTTTTTGTTTTGTTGACGAGAGCTATACGAGCATGAACATTTTCCTACAAGTCCACACACGTAGCGAAGTTGCAGCAAATCGTAGTAGAAATTTATTGTCATTACGATAGTCGTAGCGAATAGTACAAGCGCAAAAAGGTTAAAATATAAGTTTTTTTTTCCTAAAATGATGGTAAGTATTGTAAATATCTCTTTCCTCATTCGATAAAAACTTATCGTCTTTGCGTGTATCATCTACAAGTTTACGTGTAGCCACAAACATTCTCTTCGTGTGATTAATTTCAATGTATGGATGGATCTGATAAGCAGAACGCTTTTTGCAGTTAACAAAATCAAACAAAAAATCCTTTTCGTCTGAAGAGAAAGTAAGCCATAATTTTCACTGATATCCAAAACAAAACGAAATATCTACGCAACGATTCGTTTGTGCGACACAGATCGCGTACGCGTAGCGTTGTGACGATACAACCGTGGGAGAGCCACGCTTCGGCATGAATGGGCCGGCTCGACCGGAGTGATACCACGGCCTCACAGAAAACCGGTATGAAACAGCGCTTACGCTGTGTTTCATCGAGTGAGTAAGGATACCGGAGGCCCATACCCCAATCCAACGCCCCCTATCCCCCTCACCATCCCTCTTCCCCCCAGGCCGCCATAGTGTGGGTCACCATGCTGCATTGTTTTTTTTCGCATTGAGGATGGTGACCACCACTCTTGGATTCTGCTCATACTTTCCATCAGGCAGGGCAGAGTCATTTTGGCAGCTTAAATATAAAAAAAAAAAAAAATACGCTTACAGTACGTCTACGACCCGTGTGCGTGGGGCCTAAGTGTACTATGCGCGAACTTACGCCCACTACGCCGAAATCTGGCCAAGTTACGTGCCTGCGCCTATAACTGTAATTTAGAAATATTAGCACATTAAATCTTTTTTCCGTTTGCTCTCTAATATATTTCTGTAACTAAAATTATGAGCTATGATGTTTTGATTTATAATGCAATAATATACTGAAATATTGTGGATGTAAACCTAGTAATTATTTAGTAGCCTACAGCGTGTTTAACACCTTACGATTTTTTATAAAATATTATATTTTTACCTATATAGTGTACATAAAGACTCGTATTACAGTTCGTGTATACTTATTAATTGAAGTTATAATATATGGGGTACACCGTCCCATGGGTACGGCGGCCTATGCGTGATTGGAAAAAAAATGGTCCTATTTTAGAACCATATAGAACCTCGCGTATTTTCTACTGTATCTTCTAAATATAACAAGCAATTTATTGATATTTTTCTTATATTACAAGCTTTTATTTAGTTTCACCTGTCCCGATGTTTGTCTGTATGTATGTCTGTTTAGTTCTGACGACAACGGAATTATATATAATGGGTATTATTTTTAATCCAAAACGGCCGCCGTAACAAAACAGAGCCTTATATATTTCTTAACAAGCTTGGGTGGGTTGTTAAGAAATATGGCTAATATATGTTAAGAAATATGGGTATGAAATGAAAAGACTTTAAGTTTTTTTTTATTAATAAGTAATAAAAGCTTATTTTTTAAAATAAATCACTAGTTTTCTGGTTGCTTAAAATAATTGAGGATCATATTCATGCACATCAATATGAAAATTATAAGAGAAGAGGAATCTTAGCATATATTTAGGGTGGTCGTTTAGGGTGGGACCGGACAAAATTTGAATAGCGGCTAAAATAAGTTCATTCATTCAATAAAAAGCAACGTTATCCATGAGGTCAGAATACTGATCTTATCAAAGCATGTTTGGCCTTGCAAATGAGGCATATGAGTGTGAAATAGTAGTCAAAAGGAAACAAATAATTGACGCTTAACAATTCACAAAATCGATTGTATTCAAATAACAGACAGATTGTGCAAGGTCGATGACTTTTGATGATAACCAGAAGTATACATATAGTACCTATAAAAGACAACCAGAACAGTACTATACACACATTTTTTCACCATTCAATCAATTTTATAAGATTCTCAATTCATTTTCTTTGCAACACGTGTACTTTGTGGTTACGAATTGACAATACAGAGTGATACTACCGCTATTTATCTCGTGGTTGTCGTAAGGGCTGCAAACTACGTACAATAACAGTACTGCATATAGAAGAAAATGTTTACACAAACTCTATACTAACCCGTCTCGCCAGCGTGGAAGAATAGACCAAAACTTTGGTAAAGAGAGATCAATGTCCAGCTTTAGGCTACTAAAGGCTGTTGTTTTTATGAAATAGTTGGTAAAGGAGCAGATGTATCGCCTGACGGTAAGCGATTAACGCCGCTCATGGACACCCGCAACACCAGAGGCGTCACAAGTGCGTTTGCGGCCTTTTAAAAATGAGTACGCTCTTTTCTTGAAGGTTTGAAGATCGTATTAGTCTAGGAATACAGCAGGCGACAGTTTTTCCACAGTTTTGTTGTGCGGGATGTTGATGTGATATGTTACAAACAATACAATTTTTTAGGGTAGCATACCTCAAAAAGAACAAAACGGAACCCTTATTATATGCTGCTGTCCGTCTATAATAAAATAAACGTTACTTGTAATAAAGGTTTTATTTATAAATTATCGCACTCTTTACTACAGTACATCGAGGAAAAAATGACTTTCCCTACTTTTATCTTCGATTTACTAAATTAATCCTATCTAAAATTAATCAATTATACATTATCTGATAGCTTATTTAATGAACATTCTAACGATACAAAAATCTTTAATAGACTCAATTTATTTATTTTGAAGTCGTCTTCGAGATTCAGAAATTTAACGGGAGTATTTCCAACTGGGCGTTCCAGATGCGCCCTATCTGGGATAAATGGTATCAATATAGAGGAGTTATAAAAGTGTTGTCATTAATAAATATTGTGCTACTTTTTTGGTAATCAACCAACTACTTTTATTCAATCAATACCCAGCTCGTAACAGTATTGTAATATCAACCTTATATGTTGAACAAAGTTTAATTGTTGACATACCTACCTACAATTTAAATATTAATAAATAGTTAATGTGTGTGTGTGTGTGTGTGCGTGTGCGTGTGCGTGGGCGTGGGCGTGTGCGTGTGCGTGTGGGTGTGCGTGTGCGTGTGCGTGTGCGTGCGTGCGTGNGCGTGTGGGTGTGCGTGTGCGTGTGCGTGTGCGTGCGTGCGTGCGTGCATGTGTGCGTGTGTGTGTGTGTGTGTGTGTGTGTGTGTGTGTGTGTGTGTGTGTGTATGTGTGTTATGCTACTTTTATTTTTGTAATTACATTCTTGTCATCTCGTAAAATTTAAGGAGCACAAAGCATAAAGATTTAGTTTATTATAAAACTAAGTAAGGTGTTTTCCTCGTCGTAGATCCAAAATAAATAAATAAACTTAACAATGTTTGTTTTATTTCAATCGCAAAATAATAAAGTTACTTATATCAAGTGAAAATTAACACATACGCGAGCGCTGTCGTAAACAAAAGCTATTATGAGCTATTATTTTCTCCAAATACTGATAATATGGCCCCATGTGTCATCGTCAGTCCACAGTCCACGTGTCGTGATCACTCATTCAATGTTTTGACTTATCTACTTTGTTGTATGTACTGCATGTACTTATGCTAATTCTGTTTACGATATGCAAGTACTGACCACGAGTCGGTCAGTGTTTTCCAAAATGACCTTGACCTTGAGTTCATGGCGTGTGTTGACGCGTCATCGTCTAACGGTAATATATGAATATTAGTAAATAAATTAAATTACGATAAAGTAAATTACGATATATAAAATACAGTAAATGGACATATCGTAAAAACAGCCGACAATTGCTTGTTAAGGCTTCAGACACGAATGGTAGGATCCAAACAGACAAAAATAGACTATGCATTTATAAATCCACAGTTAGACAATTATGTGTTACGCGAATTGAATCATTGCAAATTTGTGCATAAATAAAACCACATTAATGCACAAAAGCGTATTCGCAAAGGCCAAAGTAAATTACAATAAATTACCAAGAGACAAAAGAAGTAAATGTAATCTAATTCAAAATCATGTTAGGAAAGCTGCAAAGTCCTAATTGTTATAATATTTAAACGTTGCTGATTTTGTCGGAAAAATTATAAACAGGATATAGAATAGAATAGAATAAACTTTATTGTACACCAGTTAAAACAGTTAACATTCATGAGCATAACATATTAACGACAAATCTTAATATATTACTTTTAAATTAAGTTTATATAGAATATTTAATTTTATTTTTATTATATGTTTTACTTTTATTATAATTTTACTAACATAACCTTGACTTTATATGTATAAGTATCTAAAATGTATTGTATTTATATTCAATTGACGTTTTGTTTGTGACATTATTCTACGCGTAAATTTGTATGTTAATTGGTATCGGGCTTATTTCTATTTTGCTATATTTATAACGATGTAAATTAACGACAACCACCACTTAAATTTAGTTTGAGAAAGGTAATAATTCAGCAGGCCCGGACGGCCTGCCGATTCGGTCGCGGCCTACAGGCCCGCCGTGATGCTGGACCAGGTGGGCAAGTTTTTCGAGAGGGTGCTCTCTGCCCGCACCGTCCTGCACCTCAGCGAGGTGGGCCCCGACCTGTCGGACGCCCAATTCGGGTTCCGAGAGGGGCGTTCGACGGTCGATGCCGTGATGCGCCTGAGGGTCGTGACCGAAAAGGCGGTGAGCTCTGGCGGCGTGGTGTTGGCGGTGTCTCTGGACATCGCCTCGGTCGACGGTATCGACGGGTGGCTGAATTCCGGGCGGAGAGTGGCGTTCGCCCTCCGCCCGAAGAGGAACGTGAGTGGCGTGAACCCGTCGAGCCACGATGACTCATTGGTCTTCACGGCTGGAGGCTCCACGTGCTGGTTTCGCCACCGCGGAGGCTCTCCAGCCGGTCATCCCCGAGTGGGCAGCCAACTGACGCGAGTGCTTTCCGGGCACGGTTGCTTCGGGAAGTACCGGCAGGCGCGCAGAGGGAATGGAGT
>PKRV01000138.1:0-139428 GCA_003709505.1 Hyphantria cunea
ATATATACATAGATCCCTCGCTGTTATTTTTTACTATAGTGTAACACGCGTTGTCAAGATAGCGGCAAGGCAATACAGTATATTAGCACAAACTTATAATAGTCTCCAATGCACATCAAATAAAACGACTAAAATATGAATGTCTTCGCGTTACTCCAACGGACGGCATTTTATAACATCTTACACCGAACTCAATTCAATACTACATCCCCAAACTCACACATAATATTAAACATTGGTTATCATAATTATTCCAATTATTATGAATATCCAATTATTATATGATATTACCGCATTGTGTTACATTAAAGATTTATTATGCCGGAAGTACCTTTGTTTAAAAAAAGTACAGAAGTCATTAACAATATTTGTAAGTAGCGTCGGAAGCTAACAAGCGAAAGGCGCTAAGATATTAATATTATTTAATATGAATCAACCGTTTAATTGATTGTTTAAGTTATAATATATTTTAGACGAGGTTGGAATCGTAACTTATAACAATAGTTATCATACGTATCTCCGTCCTTCTTAATTTTGAGCATACAATGTACAAATTGTTTACTGAATAAATAAATAAAAAATTAAATGGAATAACCAGTTTGATTGTATAGATGTTGCGTCTGTAGAGAACTAAAACAAACTGATCGATCTACAGACGTGTGGACGGCTTGAAGTGCGGATGCATTTGCTGACATCTGAGGACGCATCTGTCTATATGCATGCATTAGAAAATGTTCTTTAGAATGCTTTTTTTTGCAATTCTTTATTGTATTCGTTCGTATAAACAATTACAAAAATTATCTATCATCATCTCAATCGAAAGATGTACACTACAAAACTGTATATAAAAACCAATATTTTAAAATATTAAATTTACGTGTTACCTCGTTTTTGCTTGTATTTTAAACCATAATATAAAGAAACATTCTAGAGGCGTCAAAGAAAAATCGCAACAATTTATTTGTCGGGGTCGCCTCTGAATAGAAAGAATTTTCGCTGTCCCACCATTACGAGCCTTTTCACTCACAAAGCTGTATTATATAATCTGGATCATTAATTTGTTTCATTTTAAAATTTGAACATAAACTTGGAACTAACTTTGAACTTTTTAACTTTGTGGCATAATAAAAGTTAAATAGTCTTTTGTTGGGAGTTAGCTACCAACTCGTTTATGTTGTAAGAATAGCACAATTAGCAAATAGGACAAGTAGTTATTCTGAGACAAACATTAGCAATAATTTTTAACGATCTTTAGAGAGTTCGTGTATTGTTATAAAGTTAAGTGGATTGCTTAAAGGACGTTCACTTCTTTTGTTTTCAAATAAATATTTGGTGACAAAAAATATAAAATATATTTATCAATAAAATTTCAAGACTGATCCCAAATTTTTGTCAATGTAATAAAACTTAGATGGAATATTTTTGTCCGGAAAAAGTATGTTATATTGTAGCAAATATTAATACAAGACAAATATGTTTTGCAGTGGACTACTTACTTACTAATTGCTGTGTGTGTGATAAGGAGAATTTTAGAATATTAACTGGTCATGATTCTGGTATATCTAAACGGTCCAATGATGCAGAAGTATCTCAATAAGCCACTATAGTGTGGGTCACCATACTACAGTCTTACATTGTCTGCATTAACAATGAGTTTGGTGACCATTACTTTTGGATTCTCCTCATGCTTTCCTTCAGTTAGAGCAGTCACAAGTACTAATAAATAAATCTAGTTATTAACTTAAAAAGTCTATTCTGCTTGAATGATACGCATGCTTTATTATTCTGTCTTGTGTTGAGATATCTAACAGAGCTTTTGGTTTTGCAAGGATAAACAAGCCAGGAATAGACTTAAGATAAACTTAAGTCTATTCCTGGCTTGGACTAGTTACATATGTGGCGCCACGCCTTTATTCCATCTTAGAAATAATGGGCAATTTTGGGATGATAAAAACGTTAGACATAGATTGTAAGTTTAAAAACGGTCCTTTCGATGCGATGAATCTCGCAATCAATTTTGTTTGGCGTGTCTGATACCTTATAGGAATAGTGGTAAGGTTGATTGTGCTATGTGGTGACATTTTTTGATGTTTTTATGTCGGAACTCTCCGGAGATAAGTGTTTTCTTTTTCAGTATTACTGTTCCGTTAGCGTAAAAATATATCGTTATTTTTAACGCAATAATCGTAGCAAAAGGCTGCAATACTACTCATGAAGAGGGGGAGCGAGGGTGTGTGTGTAAAAACCTTGACTGCGTGTGCGACTAGTATCGGTCGATTCCTGCTGGAAGATAGAATCGTCTTCTATCGCCACTCACGTTTGACGCCGACAAGAACCGAAGCTCCTGGATTTTAGTCGAGTGCCCGTAACAGTACAAGGTACATGCTTGCATTGTATTTTAATGCGGCCTATGTCGAGTTATTGAACAACGAAATTAACCGAAAACATATGGTTTCAGTGTAATAGTACTGCCGCCCCTAATTCGGCTTAGTGCGAATGTTACAATTACTGTGGCCCATGACTCTCCCACGATTGCTATAATAAGCAAATCACTATTTGATTACTAGCTTGTTATATTTATATATTAGTGTTTTTATGTATATGTGTACCTAGATAATAATGTAGGAAGATGGCCAATCGTCAAGTTCCAATCCCCAATCGCCCAATCCTCAAACAACATAGAATACAGTTACGTAACTTCAGCCTTCTTGGGCTACTTTGCTCGCCTCGTTTTCAAATTTTGCATAATCGTTAGGGATTCTAACCATTTTTTACCCTGATTTAAATTTATATTTGTTTCCACATGAAAAAGGTTACATTTTTAACGATATTATGTAAATAGCCAAACATAAAACTAGCCTAAAACTCTTGCCATGTTGTGAATAACGCCAATTAAAAAAAAATAGAAAGGCAGAAAAAAAGGTGATGACCTCTTTATTCGATTATCGAAAAGGCAAAAACAAACCAATGATTTTTTAGTAGTGTCGCAGCAATGTTAACATGAAAATTATGCCACCCTTCAATCCGTTGGCTGACTCAACTATCATTCGAATGTTAAACGCATCATTTGACAACTACAAAATGATAAAATAACTCGTCAGTGACACGTCAGCCATTTCTACATTATCATAATATTTTATGAAATTCGTTATCATATTATTTTATGATGAATGAACGTTGTTATGACAACGAATAATTTTTTGACCCATTGTTGTCAGAACCGAACTTGTCTGACAAAGTGACAAACTTAAAAGTAGTATATGTTTGATATAAACAAGAATGGACTGATAGTCGGGCGAAAAGAAACTTGAATATGGCCTATTATTAAATTTGAGTCCTCAGTTTATCATTAATCTCCGGTTCTGGTAAATAATATATATTTAAATTGAATGTTTTCTCTTTCTTGCTTTATTTTTGACTTGCCAAAGGTCTACCCTGAGAAAGATTGTGATGTGATCCTTAAATGTACGTTTGAAAATAACGCTACAATTTTATAACAGAAGTCATCATTAAGGTCCTACGTCCCCGAGATGGGGCGGAGGACGTCCACAGTGCATCACCATCCTTTTTGGTTTTAAGCGTCTCACTTGATTTCGCTCCTGATCTCGCCTTCGCTTCATCGATGATAGTCCGTAGCCAGGTTTGTACGGTCATGCTAGCTTTTATTTGAGGATTTCAGTCTAGGATTTGCTTCGGGATATGGTTGTAATCTCTTCAGAGAGTGTCGCCTATCCAGCTCCATTTGCGTCGTTTGATCAGTTGGTCGATCAGGACTTCATCGCATTACTTGTGAACGTTGGATATTCTGTCAGGCCAGAATATACCGAGTATATGCATCAGTTCACGAAGACCTAAAGTTGATGCGAGATAACCTGTGTGAACTTCCACGTTTCGGTCCTGTAGTAATCTGGTATTCACGTTGGACGGGAATATTTTTAACTTGACTCTCTGATGAAGGGAAAGGGGAGTATTCTTGCCAGCGTCGCAATTGCTCATCCGATGTCACAATTAGTTGGCCCTCCTTGGTTTTCAGCGGGGTCTTTGTGGTATGTCTTCATATAACTTACATAAATCGTATTTTACGTGTTGGGTATCCAAAAATGTAACGATCAGTAAAATCGTTCATTCATGTTTTATTTTATTTAAAAAATATCTAAAAAAAGTTTTTATACTGATCAGACTTTCACTAGAAAGGTGAAAACACATACGAATACCTTTACCAATTCTGTCAGTAGCACTCGTGTAAAGCCATTAAAATTGTTGTAGTTTTTTAAATGAATGATATACAAAATCGTTCATTCGTTCTCAGAGAATTGACATTTGATCACAGCCAATTATAATTAAATCAAAATCTGGTAGCACATATTCCAATCACCTTGAGCTTATAATATGCCCACTTCAATTAATTATATTTATTATAGATGCATATGTTATACGGTACGGTGTATATTGTCGGTAACATTTATATAATCTACTTCTACTAATATTATAAAGATTTGATTGTTTGTTTGCATTGAAAAGGTTCCAAAAGTACTGAACCGATTTGGAAAATTCTTTCACCATTAGAAAGATAAATAATCCCCGAGTAACATTTAATTAAGGATCCGTATGAAAACTTCGAGATTTGGTTAAGTGTTTTAAGCTTGGAAAGTTTGCTGAGACCGTGTTAAAATTTATAATATTTAAATTTTAGGTAAATACAAATGTTTACCCGTGCAAACTGTTAGTAATCTATATTTTGAGAAGCGAAGAAACATTTTTTTAAGGAGCATAAACAAATATACCATACGTAAACTTTTCGAGAACAATCGCAGAAACCTGAAATTTTTAAATAATATGTAATTAAATGTAAATATACAGATAAACCGCACTAAAACATGAATATCATCAAAATTTAGCCACTAGGCATACACCAAGTAACACATGTACGCATTAACTATTATTCTGATAGTCTATTGTTATTGCAGAAACGCATTCTGAATTTAAATTTATAGTTATTTAAATCCGACTAATATATATAAAAATACAACGAAAATATTTTTCAAATTATTCTTTGAATAACGAGGGGCGAAGTTGTCTAAAAGCAGCCTTCACTACTCCTCGTGTCATAATCTATCTGCCAGCGAAAATCCTATCCAAATCGCGTCTTTATCGATTAGCCGGAACAAATAGACAGACAGATAAAAAATTTAAACATTATTTTTTTTAAAGTAAGTACTGTATGAACTTTCTTAATTTGAAATTATAAACAGACCATTTTATTTATTTGTATAGACAAAGTTTCTGTTAACAGTAACCATCGTTCAATTACAATTGGATTGTGGTGAAAACATTATTGATAATTTTCATTTACAATTTCAATTCATTGCGTTTATTGGTATTGGTATTTAAATGTATTAAACAATTTATCTAAACTGGCGATGGTGATTTTTTTTTACGTATGGGCCTGTCAAAGTGAATATACTCTGCCCGGTGTGAAGCATAAGCAGAATTCAATAGTGTTGATTATGAATGCTGAGAATGCGACAATACAGCATGGTGACAGACACCATGGCTGCCTAGTGATGCTTTTGCGTCATTAGCCTTTCAGTCTCGCACTCACCAATGAAACACGACAGCAAGAATGCTATCATTTTAGGTTGGTCTTTTATGTGAGGGTAGTACCACCCCAGTCGAGTCGCCCCGTTCCTGTTGAAATCACCGTTGTTCTAACAACTCAAAATTACTTTCATTTGTTTTCAAGTTTATAAGGACATAAAATAGTAATAATGTTACAAACATGGCTTCCGAGTAAGTTGCAAAGGTAAGCAGGAACAGAACAGTCTATACATGGGTGACCATTATTGACATATTTGAGATTCCCACGTGCCTAGAAGCACGCCTTAAGCTATTGGTGTCGGTTACTATAGTAACATCTGTGGCGATTGTTACGGGTAGTTGGAGCCTCTTAAATTTCCTACGATAGACAGAATCGTGTATAATTTAAGAGCCCCTGTCGGGTGAATTGGGTCCGAGTGCATATCGTCCTCCCGGGCCTTCTCTGCCGCCTTTTTCTGTGAAATTACAACTTTGCAGAAGGTTGCGTCTGCGGTACTACAGTGAGGACTCGACGTTGCAGGGCAGGGCAAACAGCTTGCGTGTTCTAGGCGGAGTCCTCAATAAAGCCGTCCACCACTTACGCAGTGGTAACAGGCGGGACTCAAATCCCTCCTAACGACCGAGATCGAACCTACGTTAATCTGAAGGAAAGGGTCCCGTGCTGCCGCCCCGTCCACTCGAGGACAACCGGTTGGAGAGCCTTCACGGCGGCAAAGCCAACACGTAGAGTCTCCAGTCAGGACGACCAGCGAGCCATCGTGTCTCGACGAGTGGCTTCACCCCGGTCGAGTATCTCTGCGGAGAGCGGTTTTCGCCCTCCGCCCGATATTAAATGTAAAACTGACTTAATCAATATATTTATTGTTTTTACTCTAAGTTATTTTACAATTTGACGTCAGTTGAGGTTTAGAACCGCGGTACTCTCTATGTCTGTTCGAGAAGCTTTTAATCTCTTTGTGTTACTATAAAATATATATACCTTACTTAAATGTTTCGTGAGAATATTATACTTACACGAGTAAGTCTGGCGGCCTAAGGCTAAGGCTAATCTTATGTATTCGACCTCAGCTTATTGTTGTCTAAAATTTGTGGATTAAGTAACGTTCATATGCTCCTAATTCCTTTTACTAAACTTACGTAAAATATTCCTTGGGACCATAGAAAATAATTCATATATATATAGTACTGTAGTCACAATAGTACTAATGTATGCACATATGCTCACAAATACACAAATACTTACAGTATACACACATACATACACATTATACATAGATGTACACACATTTTTTATTTATAATATTCCCATACTGTTATTAGTGTACTAGTACTATATAAATGACTGATGATTTGCGCAAGACAACTGGCAGAAACCGAGGGTCGAACTAAGTGGCGTGTAATTGGAGAGGCATATGGCTGATGATAATGACTACATAAATAATACAATTATGTTTGTCCGGGAATTTAAAGTCTAGGAGACCCGTAACACAAATTTACTTACAATGCCCTAATCCAAAACGTTTTATTTTGTATTCGCCTTTTTTGTATTTTGTATCTTCATCATCATCATCATCAACAACCCATAATGTCCCACTGCTGGCTCTCTTCCACTCTATTTTATATATTTTTAGTATATTGTGTACTTTAAGTAAATTCTTTTTTTATGTAATAGGGGACAAATGAGCAGGCGTATCGCCTGATAGTAAGCGATTACCGCCGCCCACGAACACTCGTAACATCAGAAGCGTCACAAGTGCGTTGCCGGTCTTGGGGGATGAGGGGAAGGGTTAGATTATGGGCCACCGGTATCCACACTCACTCGGTGAAACACAGCGCAGTCGCCGTTTCACACCGGTTTTCTGTGAGGCCGTGGTATCACTTCGCTCGATGCCCATGCATGCTGAAGCGTGGCTTTCCTACATTTTTTTATTTATTATTACTATAAAAACTCTAACTCCTTATTGTACCGTCTCTGCCTTATTTGGAATCACTTGGTTACGTATCAGATTTTTAAATCATTATAATTAATCTTTTGTGCAGAATCGTAAACAAAAATATTAATTATAAAATTAAATCTAACATTAACATTATGTATAATAAGATTTCCTGTTAAAATAGCATTTTCATCATCATCAGCCTATCGCAGTCCACTGCTGGACATAGGCCTCTCCATTTTCACGCCACTTAGTTCAATCTATGGCTTCTCGCATCCAGCTCCTGCTAGCCGTTTTGCGCAAATCATCGCTCCACCTGGCCTGTGGACGTCCTACACTACGTTTGCTGAAACGCGGTCTCCACTCAAGAACGCGTTTACCCCAACGGTTATCGGTTCTTCGGCAAATGTGGCCAGCCCACTGCCACTTCAACTTGCTAATCCTGTGTGCTACGTCGAAATTGCATTTTAGCTTTTCTCAATTCGACCCCATCCCCTTTAAATTTTTATATTCTTGTGTATTAACTATGGGTTCTTGTTAGGAACTATACGTGCATAAATGTATTAAATCTATACTAGTAATTAAGCTGTGTCTATAGATAATTAATTTTGGGAACAAACTGGGAGGTTTAGCATGTCACACCCGCATCAACTGTAAATGAGATGTGTTTGGACATACTACGTACGATGTACGACAATATCAATGTAACTGTTCTAAGTAATCATAGTTTATTGCAAGACATACTACAAATAACGCTAGAACGTCTGAAAGTAATCTGGGTGTAAGTAAGCACATTTTAGGCACATTCAAAGGTAGTTTTTATGCCATCTTGACTGTATCACAATCAAAATGGCATAAACACTACCTTTAAGTAAGCGATATTACCGCGTCTAAAACAACGGAAAAAGTAATCACATTTTTTTCATTATTTTGATATTCTATCATTTGAACTACTCTTAAAGGAACTCTTCAATTAAGAATGAATATATTTTTACATAAGAAGTATTAAGTATAAATATAAAAAAAATAAAATTTCCTCAGACAACATTTTGCGAATTTTAGAGATAAATATTTTAGAACCATTAAGGTTATAATCTATACAAATAAAAATAAACCACAAAAATGTATGTACGCGCATAACTTTCCATCGACTGCACTAAATTGTATAATTCTTTTTTTACGTGTTTGTTATCATCAGAACAAGGTTTGCATAGAAAGTAATTAAAAGTAAACTGGAGGTGTTATATTTTCTTAGTCTTAGTTAGAAGTTAAGGCGGGATTAAAATACATACTAAAAGTTTTTCAGTAATTTAGAAAATTCTAATGAAAATAAATATGGAGGTACGAAGTTCACCGGGTCAGGTAGTAACAAATAAAAATCGTTTATTCGTGTTTGTAAAAAATAATATAGACGATAAATAGCTGTAACTACTTACATTAGTTTTTATAAGATAAAAATAATTTGATACAATCAATTTAGTTGTAAACTTGATAACATCAATCTTGTAAATTAAAATCGAAGACCACGATAAGTAATAATTTCTGAAACGTTATATAAACTAATCGCCGTCCACTGCTGAACGAAGGTCTTCCCCACGGAGCGCCAACTATTCCGGTTTTGAGCAGTTCCGCTGCCAGCAACTTTCTTTAAATTGAAGATCCATCGTGCCACAGGGCACCCTGTACTACGTTTGCCTAATCGCAATGTCCGCTCAGGTGAAAAACGGTTCATCTGAAGATTTAACCGGTCCATTTTCCACTTCAGCGTACTGATTCTTCGCGCAGTCGGCTACTCTAGTCAAATAACTTCATTTCGAAATTTTTTAGGCATACAAACACCCAGCATCGCATGCTGATCCACTTAAATTTATGATCCAGTGCAATGATGAGTGTCCACATCGCGGCTGCATACCTCATTACGGATAGGACACATTGGTGAAATACCTTGATCTGCAGTGATTGGTATTGGCGACTCGAAGACGCGACGTTGCTGGCGCCAGACGAATTTTTCATCGGCCTCCCGATCAAAGTTGTGCCCGCCGATTGGGATAGTTTGACCAAGAATGTATTTCTGCTACAATAGGTAACTATTCCATTAATGAGTATTCAATGAGATGTACTTTTTAATTCATAAATGTGCACCACCAAAGCTAATTTTTGCATAATATAATGATGAAAAATCCTATTATTAAGATTTTCTTACGAAAGTAAACCTTTTTTTGTGAACTTTATGTTAATGATTAATTTAATTTTAATTGATTTTCCAGCTTACGTTCGTTACGTTACAGCGTATGATTGTATTTTGTTTTCCATTTTTCGAAGCTATATTATGATGATTTTAATAACGGTTCAGTTTCAATAAAATCAATTGCTGCTACTAAATGTCATTACTATTTTACTGGTTACGTTTAGGAGAATTGTAGTCGTTCATAATTAAAAAAAAATTACGACGCCCCGACGATTGGCCAAAGTCATAAAATTTATAGTTTGTAGTATAGTTACAAACTAACGTCTATTAATATTAACCTAACTGCATTGACATTTGCATTCATAGCCAAGATATCTAGTAATGGAATTTGCTTTTAATGACTTGGCCATTAACTTCACTTTAGTTATTTAGCTTTATAAGTCATAAGTGGTGATTTAAATCAATACAATTTTATACATATTTATCATCAGCCTTTGACAGTCTACTGCTATACATGACTCTCTCTTTAGAAAGGAGGCTTCGGCCTATTATACTTCACTAGCCAGGCGGGTTGGTACACACTTTGATTCTAGCATTCCTACTCAGTAATGTGTACGTAATTTTTTAAACATGCAGGAATAGATAACGTATCATTTCTCAGTCTTGAAAATTAAGTTAAAAAGTAGGCTCTCGGAAAGTACACAGTAGCAATTTTGAGAATAGTTTATTGGAACGATTGAACAGAAAATAGTCTATTTAAGACAGCTAATGTAGTAAGAATTCTTTCATTTTTCAGATTAAAAACAGATTTATTTACTCCATAGATTTAAAAGAATTTGTCATAGAAATACTTTGATTTCTGAAGAAAGATATAAGCTACTCTTTGCCGCGGTAACAACGCGGCAAACACGGCAATGAAAATCTAGAATATCAATGAATATATTATTATATCAGCATACTTGACAATTATATATTAATAGCAACAAATATATAATTATATCACACAACAAAAATGAAATGTTTATTAACTAGGAGTTGTATGTGGCAGTGGTTTCTTATGATTATAGAAGACAATAGAATTAAAACCTTATAAATAGAAAGAAAGGGGTTGATCCTCATATATAACAAATATGCCTATGTTGGTAGATTCCTTTCTTCTTACTGACCTGGAAACCTTTACCATCCTTCCAGTCTATTGTTTGTAATGTTACCATATCAAAAAATATGCCAAGGGCCCACCTTATTGAATCATTAACTCTTATCAATAAAAATATCCCCTGAAATTAATTTTTAAACAGTGTTAGATAGCGAATTTATTAGTTTTCTTGTGATAAAATTGCTGATTTAAATGTATGAATGTTGGTGGGCACCTAAAGTAAGATAAAACGCAGAATATGTTTACTTAAATATTGCCTCTCTCCGTAAAAGGTTTCAACGTAATTTATATAAAGCGGTTCTGTAATTAAGTAGAAATAACAATCAAGAGTCATGTAATACGATCGTGTAAGAATCTACCGACCTTCTAAATAAATTAGTACAATTATGTCGATATTACAATCTATTTATTTGATATACTAGACTTTTACTTTTTTTATACTGTCTTATTTGTCGGATACCGCGGTAAAGAGTAGCTTATGTCTTTCTTCATAAATCAAAGTATTTTTATGCCTAATTTCATTGAAATCGGTGTAGTGATTTGGACGTCAAATTGTAACAGACAGACAGAGTTACTCTTAAACCGACTTCAAAAAAGGAAGAGGTTCTTATTTCGACTGTATTTTTTTATGTTTGTTACTTCATAACTTTCGACTGGGTGAACCGATTTTGATGATTGGATTTTTTTATTTGTAAGCTGAGGCTTCCCATATCCCGGTTACATTTCATCTTGGCTCAGTTCTTGAAGTTTTTTCTTTTAGTTAAAATTTTTAGTACGGATTATTCAGAGCAAGACAGCAAAACATGATGTAGCCCAAGCTTTGAGCTCACTGATATAAACACTCTAAAATAAAGTAATAAAGGACCTTAGATCTAATCTATATTAAATCTTACAACGTTACTTTTCTCATTGGATTAAATAGACATTGTTTTAATGCCAAAAACAAATAATGCATTATTAGCGACTCTTCTCAACTCATCTGAACAAAGTGCAGGAAAACCAAGGCCTCTTTTATAATTACAATATATAAGCGTGCTTATATATTGTAATTATAAAAGAGGAGATTTTGCAGATATTTAACATTCAAATTTCCTTTTTGTTATTTATTTCATTTTTGTTGGTTTTTATTTTATTTTTCTTTTTTATACTCGTTATATGTTCATGATATCTTAAAATGTTATGCATTTCAACTAGTGTTTAGTAAATGTACTGTTCCCTATATATTTATGTATCCAACTAATATTATAAACGCGAAAGTTTGTATGGATGGATGTTTTTTATGATTTGGATGAAACTTTACAGTAATATAGCTTATACATCAGAATAACACATAGGCTACTATTTGCCGTGATAACCGACATATACGCGGGCGGAGCCGCGGGCAAAAACTAGTATTATATAAGCTTTAATGTAACAATAACTAGTTATCCAAATAAACAAAAGAATCAGCAAACTGTGTAATATAAACGGAAAAAGAGATGAATTTAAATATAAACATACCGGCTTAACACTTACCCACCTTTCCATAACATTCTGTGTCATTGCAAAGAAAAACCCAACACTATATAGATTCATACAATCATTATATTACTAATACTTTAGAAGAACTAGTATTATAATGGTTTAGTTGTGTACAATAGTAGTTAGCCTTACTTTGTGCAATACAGTAATTGCTTCATCCAAAGTACAGTCAACAAAAGGCCTCAAAGTTATACCCCATTATGTGTGAGAGTTAGATTACTTTTAAGTAATATTAATACGTTCTTTGTTCGTCTAATGTACCGTACTTATGCTAGACTAGTTGTCTCTCTTTACGAATAATAGATAAAATGGTCCAACCGCTAGTCGTGTTTGTTTTAATATAATGGACTGAGATGTTTAAAGACTGACCACGCATCAGATTATATACCTAATGCCTTGCGTATGTGAAACAAAATGGTTAATTTATTTTTATAGTTATGATGATGTGGTTTACCTAGCCGATTTTAGCCACGGCGGCCAATCTCGGAGACACGTCCACTAACAGGAGGAGTTATTATATTATAGTGCACAAGTGTGAGCGCTAACACAAGTCCATTCTCTGTTCTTTACTCTCATAATCAGGTCGTCTCGAATGACCGTCCTCCGAGGCATTACGGGGGGTTATGACCAAAACCCGACTCCGTTACTGTACCCGAGCTGTTATTTAGCATTTCTATAATCACGAAAACTTAATAACGTTTTTTGGCCTAACCCGGGATTAGAACCCGACACCTACCAATCACGAGACCACCGAGGCAGTCTTTAATTTTTTGGTATACAAGACCGGTGGAATGTGTAAGTGGATGGCAATAGACTGAAATTTGTATGCTGAACTTATTATCACTATTTTATCTTTAATGATTTGGCCTTAGAACGACCACGGACTTCGACCTGTGTGATAAAGAGGTAACTTCCAAACCAGTTATCACCACAAACAACATAGATATTTTTTTTCTGTGGAATGAAATTTCGTATCGTTAAATTTTAAACATCACTAATACTAGTTACGAGCATGACAGCTTAAAGAAGAAATTCATATTCTCAACAACAATATTACCGGTAAACCTAATGCGGCTATTTTTTTATATAAATGAGCTCCCAAAAGGACTCCACTTAGCCCGATAAAAAGCATGAATAGAATTCAGGAATTGTTGTCACCATCTTCACTGTAAGTGCAGCATGGTGACCCTCAACTATCGGCCTAATGAAATGCTTTTTTACGCCCGGTTTGACGTACCCGGGATCATAGATGGAGATCAAACACGTGCGCTGGTAGTGAGTTCCAGGTTTAATATTTTTTTTTGTTTTATATTTATATCATATTAACATATTATTTCGAAATGGAAATTAAACACAGACAGATCCCTGGGGGATTTATTTAATACTTTCGTCCACGCTGAGATTTAAGGTGATCCTAGTAGACGGGGCCAATAGATACGATCGATAAAACGTCGAATTTATTATTCTTAGGGACCCCTCTCCACAACAAGCAGCAATAACCGGAAAGATGTATTTTAAACGACGTGGCTTGGTTTGCCTTTTTACAGTGGAGGATGGCTTTGAGGGGACGGTATGGAGTGAAAAACCGTGCGACACTAGTTTGAAACCTCTTTTTAGACTGACGTATTAGCAACGAATATTGTCTATAGCTGTTACTTCGGTTGATTGTTTTAATATTATTGAGTAAATATTATTAAATTGTGTATAGTATTGTGAAAAAGATCTATAACACAAGTAAGTCTAGAAATAATTGTAATTAATTTAAAAAAATAACGCTTTTTTATATAAACCTGGCTAATACACAACATTAAAAGTATAAGTGAGTAAATGAAGCGATAAACAAACTGGCACAATAAAAGTTGATATAGCAGAGCCATCCAATGGCGTTACCAGGGTCCTACATTTAAATGTAATAAGACAATCGCCTATTGATTTAACCTGGAATACTAAACTGCAATACGGGTCAAAGCTTTGAGTTTTGTGTTTTGTCTCCAAACAAATGCTAAAACATAAACGTTACAATGCAAATTTATTCCACCATTTGAATAAAAATGTTTTCTTTCTTTCGAAAACATAAAATAGGGATATAGATACTGACTACCAATGAAAGGTATATATGCGATTTTGAAACCGTAAGCAGTTAATTGTAATTAATTGTTACCGAAACTAATGTACCAAAAGAGCAAAACGCTTGTTATAGCCGTGTCTGTATTGGTATTTCATGCCAATAGCTGTTTACAAACCTTTGTTATATACTGTAGCTAGTTGCAAATTGAAGATAGTCATACAGGTGTGCTCACAAAAATAAAATAAATACAAGAAGATAGGGAACAGTTAATATTCGCTTTTTAATTTTTAAGATATCGAAAACGTCTTACATAAATTAAACTGAAGAAAACACACATCACAAATATAGATAGAGGATGTCATTGAAATATTTCTATAGGTATTTCAAGGGTGTATTGTAATAGTTGTTAACATAGGAGATCTAACAAAATAGCTTTTAAATCAAGCTTCTGAATCTACACACCCTAACTCTAAGAACACTTTCTTTTAGCTAGCTAGTTAGCACCAAAATCCTGAAGGAAGTACCCTAACATTTTGATGATCATCAGTGTGTTAGTGACGAAATCAGTTTTGATTGAAATTGAAACTTAGTATATTTAATTAGTTTATTATTGACATCATATCCTAAGAATTTGTACTATCTACTGATACATTTTTAGGCAAAGTATTATACCATTATATTTCTGTGTAAAAAAAGTTCAGTGTAAAATGAAAAATATTTTATTTAAATAATTTTAAAGTAAATAAATAAAACAAAGCGCAAGACGATATATCGATTGTTCAAGACTTTTAAGATACCAACTTTAGAACTTTTACTACCATGATTAACTCGTATTACTTCTCCGATGGATACTTAGACACGCCATTCATTATCCTGTCCCGTGTATCTGGATACCGTTTTTAAATCGTCAAGTAATTTAATTCTCTTCGGTTCTCCAGCTGAAGATCTTTAGACACTCCATCCATAGTCCTGTCCCATGTATCAGGATGCCATCAGTGACCATAGTCGATGCCACGTTCTTAAAACGTCTAGTAATTTAATTCTCTTCGGATCTCCAGCTGAAGATCCTAAGACACGCCATCCACAGTTCTGTCCCATGTTTATCTAGATACCATCATTGACCATAGTCAATGCCACACTCTTAAAACATCAAGTAATTTAATTCTCTCTCTCTCTTTGGATCTTCGGCTGAAGATCCTTAGACACGCCATCCACTATCCTGCCCCGTGTATCTGGATACCGTTCTTAAAACGTCAAGTAATTTAATTCTCTTCGGATCTGCGGCTGACGATCCTTAGACATACCATCGACTGTCCTGTCCCGTGTATCTAGATACCATCAGTGACCATAACCAATGCCACGTTTTTAAATCTTCAAGTAATTTGATTCTATTCGGATCTCTAGCTATAAATCTTTAGAAATACCATTTATGACGATGCGAAGTTTACGGAAGAGAGGTCTGTAGGGGTTAAAGTAAAGACTACCCTAATGGCGGACCTCAGCCGTCCTATACTGGGAAGGGCCTGAGCCTTGTAACTGCAGGTCCTAATAAGACGCGCCTAATAAGACCATAATCTTCCCTCGCTATGTGACCCAGATATGGCAAACACACTAAAAGCTTTACTATCCTATCCCTAGCTTGTCATACAGTACTTGTCTTCAAGGGAATTTCCGGTATTCCACTTGCCACACTTGATTGATCCCTATAACTAAATCAATAGAGACTTCAATCTTGTTTTTACTACTAAACATATAAAGTGTTCACCATTTATTTTATTACGACCTACGAGATAGGTGCATTAAAATTTTAGAGCTTGCGGACAATTCCATTGCATTTTAATTCGGTCATGGCATTGAACGGGAACAATACTGTTTTATGAGACCGCGAGTGGTGCACACGCTGTTTTGATTGCTCAGTAAGTTATAAAGACTATTATGTGAGATAAATGATTTTTTTTGAGTTAAGACTGCCATGTTGAACGATGTTGAGCATTGTTAACATGTGGTTTGCAAACGACTTGGTTTTTTATTGTTTTCTCTACTTAAAACCGCTTTAACTTGTAAATATTGCACTTAATGTTACCCCGGGGCAAGCTTTCAGTTGCGAATAGCCGCATTTAATATTTATTCAAGAAAGTTTGCCTGGATATGTTAAGTAGTTTAAAGTGCGGTATTAGCTGGTCAATATTATCGTTATATTTAGTGCATAGATTTTATCGTTAATGTTATTTAAAAATATGTATAAAAAAAACAATGAAGGAACAAGCAACAGTCATAAATTCGTTTCTTAGCGGCCAGTGGCCTTTTTCTGCTTAGATGATATTATTTTCTGCTTAGATAATATCCTTTCTTATATTTTACCCTACTACGGCGAAACTCAAAGGAATGGTTTTATTTTTGGCAGTCTATACATGTTTGTATGTCTCACCGTAGTGCCTAAATTACTAAAGCGATTTCCATAATTGAATTGTCATAGGTTCGTAATTATTGATCTGGCGACGCAAATTGTTTGCCCAGTCGGGTTTCACTTTTTTAACTTTATCTTGACAAGAAAAGAAAATCTATTTATATATAATCTTAATTAAAATAAAATTATAACCTTGTATGCTTTTATCCAGTACTATCTTTTACCGTTGCCAAATGTTTGAAATTCTTAATATGTTTTTCATATTTATATAAGTTTTAACTTCAAAAAGTATTGACATTTTTAGATCAACTAATACTTTAATCGGTTTTGTTAAATCTATATAAAAAAAATGAATCACCGAAATGTATGTACGCGCATAACTTCCGATCGGCTGCACCAAATTGGATAATTCTTTTATTTACGTGTTCGTTTTCTTAACAGAAGGTTTGTAAAGAAGCAAATTAAAATTTAACCAGAAAAGCTTTTTTTGTCCCCCTCTGTACACTATGCGTCGAATTCTGAGACGAGCATAAATACTACAATAAGTTTTTCACAAATTTAGAAAATATTAACCAAAGAAAAATATGGCGGTACGGAGTTCGCCGGGTCAACTAGTATACTAAACCATGCTTTTCATTTTTAATTGTAATCTAAGTTTTCCTGGAAGAGATTGTTTTAGGCAATAAGGCCACCCTTTATACACTCCGTCTCACATTTTATGTACTCTCTTCTAACTGTAATATTATAGTGTGCAAATAAAGAGTTTTCTATCTGTCTATTTATCTAATCTTATTGTCATCATTGCCATCTTATCAATTAATTAACCTATACAAAGTTATATTACTATTACAAAATAAATTGATATAAATATGTAACTTAGTTATAATTTCATTTGAATATAATTCAATTTAGTTATAATCAACACATACAGTATACGTGACCTCCCCAACATACAATTTGATAATATAATTAATGTAACTATTTGTTTTGATTATAATTGGGCAACAACATCACGTCGGTGCCTCTGTAATTACATTTCATAGAACGTGAACCAAGGTATATTTTTGGCAATGGAAAATAATTATTTGTACGTGGGTGAGCGATGACAGCGCCAATAAATACAATTACGGTAGGCTTCAAGTACTACACACGCACTGGATTCCGAGCTATCACACACGCATTCCAACAACAAATAAAAATAAAAGGAAAACAATTAGTTTTGTATTGCAATGCTTTGTCCAAGATTAACTTACTAAAATAATGAGCATCACTTTTGAAGTTCGTGTAATTCGTCAATCTTCGGTGGCATCGACGCCATGCGAAACATCATTGTATAAATAAATAGATATTTTCGGACATTTTAACACACAACCCCATCTAGTCCCAAACTAAACATTGCTTCTATTATGGGTACTAGAGAACTAATATTAATACATATATACTTTTTGTAAATACATACATATTATACATAGTTGCTTTTGCTTTGTTTCCAATTTTGGTTGCGGAAATTTATAGAATTTGTGAACGCTTTTTGTCATTGTTCTTGAAGTTAACTACGCCATAGATTTCGTAACTGATGTTTAGTTTTTTTACCTAAAATGCACGGATACGTAAGTTTTGTTAGTAAAATAATAAAAAGTGACATTTGGTCTGCCGAAACTTCCTTTTTTACACCTCCTACTTTGCATCGATCGAATAGTTACTCTGGTTTTGTAGTGCATGGATTTATGTATGGATTTCTGTATGTACATGAAGAAATAGGACATTTGCTGGCATACCTCGCGATCTAAGAATCGTGCACTATCTACCATCGCAATAATAAGAAGAAGATAAATTATTATACACTATTTATCGGCTTCGTAACTCACAAACTGTTCGTATCATCTGTATGCAGACGACCTGCAGATCTACTCACATGCGAGAGTAGAAAACATTGACGATGCAATCGACAGCATCAACCACGATCTGGATGCAATAAAAAACTGGTCCAGCAAGTTCGGCTTAAACGTGAGCCCGTCCAAATAGCAGGTGATTTTCGTGGGGAGCCCAAGAATGGTATGTAGAATTGACTATGACGCCATCTCAGATATCATATTTGATGTTTCAGTATTGCCCGTTAGTCAAGCAGCCAAGGACCTTGGTCTGTACATAGACACAACCCTGAATTGGCAAACTCAGGTAACCAGGGTCAGTCAAAAGATCACGAATATTCTGCGTGGCTTCTATCGATTAAATAATTTTCTCCCGATAAAAACCAAGACCATACTAGTGCAGACGTTAATTTTCCCAGTGATAGACTATGGTGATGTATGCTACCTCGACCTGAATGCAGAACTCCTCAATAAACTGGACCGGCTTCTCAATAATTGCATTCGATTCATATTCAACTTACGAAAATACGACCATGTATCCGCTTATCGGATGGAACTGTCATGGTTACCTATAAGAAACCGCCACAATTTACGGGCGTTGACAAGGTTGCACTCTCTTCTTCACTCTCCTCACTCACCCACTTACCTAACATCCCACTTACAATATCTCTGCTCTAACGATGACAGACATCTTCGCTCCTCCAATAATCTCCTCCTTCTTTGTCCTTCACATTCCTCCCGAATTATTCATTCATCCTTCACAGTACAAGCTGTAAATCTCTGGAACACCCTACCCTTAGATATTAAATCGTGTACCAGCCGAATAAAGTTCAAGATTGGAGTGCGCAATCATTATTGAGATTTGCATAACTTATCTGTCCATTTATCATTGCATATGTATGTATGTATTTATATCTATATGTATATGTTTGTATAAGTATATATTGGATCTATGTATATTTCTGTGTATATATATATATATATATATATATATGGGTATGCATAAGTATGCGTATGTGTGTATGCGAATATTGTATTTATGACATTTATTTTATATAATGATATCTTCATGTACCTTGAACAACCTTGTACAATTTGAACAATAATTTTCACTTGCTTCAAAAATACACCTACTACACGTAGCTCTGCGCCACCTAAAGGTTGACTGGAAGATAATGCCCATGGCATTAAGTCCGCCGTTTGCAATGTAATTGCATGAAGATTAAATAAATAAATAAAGAAAACTATTTGTACATGCATCATCATCTTGCAAGCCTTTTCTTCACATATTTCAAAATTATTTGAAGTCGGTTACTAATTTAACCCATTTTATTACAAAGAAAATTCAAAACATTGATAAACTGTGATTCATAAAATAAATATTCTGAATAGTAAAATAATCAATACGTAAAATTAATATACTCGATACAGATGCCAGCTGTTTATTTTACTCTTTCCTTCTTCTTATCTTCATTTGACATTATATTTAGTCAATGAAATTAGGGTAAAAGTTATAGTGATGAATAAAATAAACAAAACGTAAATAAAACGTGGAAGTCCGAATGCTATGTGATCTCCAGTATATTCCTACCATTTAAATGACTACTCAACTATGTTTTTCAATAATGTTTCTTCATATCTCTCTTATACAAGGACGTTAATGAAGAAGCAAATAGTAGAAAACGGATTCATCCTTTGATTGCAAAACTCTTTTCTGAAACTCTTCCAAATCTTCTATCTATATGTATACATACAAACATACATACTTATTATAAAGATATGTAGGTGAAATAGATGTTAAATAAAATATCATACAATACACATAACTCATTTAATCCCAAATTAAGCAGAGCTTGTACTATGGATACTAGACAACTGATATAAATACATATATACTTTTTTGTAAATAGATATATATTGTACATAGAAACCACCCAAACTCCGAAACAAATATTTACAGATTATGCAAACATTCAATTCGACCCGTGAGTCGAACCCAAGACCTCAAGCTCAGTAGTGCAGTCGCTTACGCTACCACTTCGCCACCGAGGCAGTCCCTATGCTACTCTGAATTAGAGATTCCCTTCTTATATAAAAGTAATGAGGTATAATTATACTTCATTACTTTTATATTTGTATTGTATATATATTTTTTTATATATATATGTATTTGTATTTATATATATATGTATTTTTTTTATTTAGGTTTAAAATTGAAAGTCTTTCTAATAAGGAAAAGATATAATCTCAAAACTATAATTGACTTCTTGTTTATTATGCTACAGTAGCTTCACTGAAATTTGTGAAACAAAATAATTCTAAAAAAATAAAGGAATGTTAAAGTTACACCACCACAACATTTCCTCTAATGGAATTTGTATTTGTTTGGTTGCGAAAATTAAAACCAACTGTGGAAATTGTTTCTAGGAATTTTTTTACGTAATGAACTACGTAGGAAAATTCATGGAAACAACTCCACAGAATTAAATATTTTAAGAGTTTAATAATAAAATATGACTACAATGCAATTCGTTTAGACTACTTGATGACTATCGATGTATGTAATATATACGAATACAAATATACGCATATTTTCTTCCAAAAATAATGATAAATAGGTAAACACTTCTCTGTTTTGTACAAACGTATTTAAATTCAAGAAACCTACAATTTAAGCGCGTTTGCCTTCTAACAGAAACTTACCATAAACAATAAACTCACTAACATATTTCTGAGAAAGTAAACAATATGTTAATGTAATTTTGTTTAATACATTTTCAATAATAGTATGGGAACAACATACACGACTAAGAACAAAGGAAAAACATTTAATCCGATATTCGTAGGACGCTACACGGTTATTAAAGTAAGGTAATAATATAAATACATAGTAAGAAAATTTTTAACAGCCTCATTGGTCTAGCGGTTGATGTATGCGACTGCCAATCAAGAGTTCTCGGGTTCGAATCCCGGGTCGGACCAGCTGAACAGTCGGAACAGCTCGGAGTTTGAAAGTTGGGGTTTGAACCCCCGTGCCTCGGAGAGCACATAAAGCTGTCGGTCCAGCGCCTGATCTCTCCCCGGTCGTGTCAGTTAACCGTCCCATCGGATTATGAGAGAGAGGGTACAGCTGTGTTTGCGCACACACTAGTGCACTATAATATCTCCTACTTAGTTGGCTGGTTTTCATTAAGACTGGCCGCCGTAGCCGAAATTGGCTAGGAGAACATCATCAAAAAGATTTTAAACTATCTTCTGCAAAATTACACCAACAGATAGCTAGTTTCTTTACATATCTAACTTGCGAGTTTTTAGACAGGGACCTGTGCACTTTAGCCGTGTTTTCGTCATTTGTTGCAGTTTTGTCACGGGTCTAGGGACGAAGATAGAGGGTAGGATGAAGTTCCGTGAATACGGGACTTTTTGCGACGTTTGCATACCGCTGAGGGAATCAGCAGAGTATATTTAAATCAGTTACTATCGACGCTTGTCTTGCACCTCGCTTGCTGTTTATGAGTTATGTTTTTTAACCAAAATAATCTTCCTGTATCATATTCACTGGTCTCTTAGCGATAATCGGACGGATCGGCCTGTTTGACATCCTTAGGTTGGCGTTCTTTGTATTATATGTAAGATACTCTTTGTCTTCTGTCAAATCAATTTAGCAAAACATTTTATTGTTTTACTACATAAATGTGCTAGAAATTATAGGCAAAAATAGGTTTCTTAAACCACTATTCACTCTACGACTACGTATGTACGTACGACAGACGACAGGTTTTGATTTAAGCTCCAATATTTAAAGCTAAAGAAATATTTTCTCCTTGCTTATTACCTTTTTATTTTATCTACTACTCCACTGTTATATAACTCGTGTTAGTTAAGCACTTTCAGTACGAATACTTAGAACTAAGTTTTGAGCTTTCGTCTGACTATTAAGTTCAAACGGTAACTGTTGAAATCGTCCTATTTAACGGTACAAAATAAGCAGTGGTTAAATTTTATACATTTTGTTCTACTTTTTAAAGGAGTTATTGCGGAATATAGAAGGTAAACGTTAGTAATACTTACTTTTTTGCCTGCTTACTCAAAGAAAGCCAGCCTATACAATGTCTATTTATCGATATTTGTATTACTTTTAACTAAAGAGTGTGATAAAAACTATTTTTATCACTTTAACTTGAACATTAATATAATTAAGAAATGTTAATAAACGTAAGTAATGTTAGCAATGCATAGAAACAGCAGCTGGTGTAACTTATGAACAGCCTTATTGAAATGCAACTCCGATAATATTGTAAACCTATAGCCTCTGTTAGCAAGTCTCGGTGAAGGTACCAGGCAGTTATAAATTGCACGGTTTAAGGGAAAAACTTTGTTATCGCCGACCGCCTACCGCGCGCCGACTTCCTCCAATTTACTCACTTTACATAAAGAGTTTGTACTTTCAGAGAATGTTTTTAATTTTCTAATCAATATGCGGTAGAAAAATCACTTAATTTCGTGAGACAACACCTTTTGTGGTGGTTACCGAGTTTCAGTTTCAGAGGAAAGGTTTAAAACAATGGGGAACAGAGATTCTAAGATAAAAATTGATCAAGGTTGGTATATTATGCAAACTAAATAATGATTTAATTTGTGTCGAAAGAAAAATGAAATTCGACTTTTTTTCGAAAAAAAATGATTATATCATCATCATTAATCTACTGTGTCGTTGGTCTAGCGGATGAAGTATGCGACTGCCAATCAAGAGGTCTCGGGTTCAAATCCCGAGTCGGGCCAAAAAGTGTTATTGACTTTTTCTGATTATATAAATACTTAATAACGGCTCGGAGTTTGGAAGTAGAGGTATGAACCCCCGTGCCTCGGAGAGCACGTAAAGCTGTCGGTCCTGCGCCTGATCTCTCCCTGGTCGTGTCAGTTAACCGTCCCATTAGATTATGAGAGAGAGGGAACAGAGAGTACATCTGTGTTTGCGTATACACTTGTGCACTATAATATCTCCTGCGTAGTTGGCTGGTCTCCGTTGAGACTAGCCGCCGTGGCCGTAATCGGCTAGGAGAACATCACTGTTCGCCACTCTGATCGATTTTGGACTCCTCCTATCCAGCTCCTGACAGCCATCTTGCGCAAATCACCACTCCACCTGGCTTGTGGGCACCCTACACTACATTCAATCAATGATATTTCAACTTTTTAACATGCTTTTGTTAGTTCCACTTACACATTTTTTAACCAACTTCTTTTATTCATTACATAGTTACGAAAAATGACTATCGCTTGGTACGAGTCTTCTAAGGTTTACAAGCAATAACGGTATTAGTTTTGAATGCCAATATCCTTCGTTGAAATTCATCCAATATTCTATTTCATACCATCGGAATCAACCAATGCTGTTTATTTTGAAATGCTTCAAACTTGTTCAAATAACCCGAAAATCACTGTTACACACTACACATATGTGCACTTTGCATTTATAGTGTTGATGTTCTGTATTTGTCTTTGCCTGTAACAGCGTTATCCTATATAATAGTTAACATAATTAACTTTGTGTGGTGACGTAGTGGTGGTGCGGTGAAGGAGTATCAGCACTCCTATTCATTTCGTGGCCATCGTAAAAGCTGACTAAGAAAGTGAACTATACAAGATAACAACACAGCAACGGGAACGAAAACTTGTAACAAAATCCCTTTTCTTTAAACCCATGGGCCGTCATTGTTATCCCACCGGGATTTAAGACGGGATAGTATATCGGAATCGGACCGACTAAACACACACGATGTGCCCATCTGGATCTGTAATTAGAGGGATCCATGACATCCGACAACAACTTGAAATAAATCCTATACCAGTTTGACAAGCGTTATATACTAGGCCAAAAGTAATTTCTAAGGGGGCTTATGACAGGGAGACAACAATGATGACTGATGAATCCAGACGGAGAAGACATCGCCTTCAAAGATATTTAGGACAACGAAACTTTTTGTAATTTACAGAACTTTTCGTAACTTTTTGTAATTTTTATAAACACAGAGCACAAAGACTAATGAAAAATGTCTCTCCGGAAATGTGGAGGTAGGCATCGTCGACATTTTATATGGAGCTAACTTATGTGCTCTACTTAAAAATGGTGGTAGTATTCGTCCGATTGCCGTAGGATGTGCGTTACGGCATATGGTATCCAAAATTTGCTGCAAATATTACAGCACCGAAATTGCAGCAAAATTCCAACCAGTGCAACTTGGTTTTGGCGAAAGGTGGTTGTAAGGCTGTTATACACGTCCTGTCCATATATTTTGGCAACAGGAAAAGGGAGGTGACCTTAAAGGTTGACGTGAAGAATGCTTTTAATTCTATAAATAGGGACACTTGTTGACACTAGCCAAAATTGAAACCCCTAAAATTTTTAATTTCCTTTGGCAATGTTATAGAAATCGATAAAGGACTATCTTTTAGATTGTGCCGAAGGTGATCCACTGGGACCAGTTATCTTCAGTTTAGCAATACATCTTATCGAGAGCAGATAAAGTCTAAATTTAACATTTGGTACCTTACCAACTTTTGAACTTTCGCCTTTCCTTATATAATAATTATTTTTACAGGAATTAACGCGATCACTTATCCATAGGTATTACATACCTGCGATTTACCTTACGTTTCAACCAGATGGCACTGGTCGTGGTCACAGGCTGACTCTTGACTTTGGCACCTTGACGATGAAACTTTAGGAGGGGAAGTAGATACAGTTTTAGAAGATTTCTCTTTTGTTAAAAATAAATTTTAATCTATTGACGCCGATCTCAACTCCGGCAAATGCATTTTTTTATTTGTGATAACACAGACAGACTCTCGAATACAGGAAAAATATTTCACCTTCATCATTCTAGCATAGAGAATAAGTATTACCATTCAACGTGGCAATGCTGCCAGCCTTCTGGGAACGCTACCAGTAGGCGATGATTCGAAGGAATATTTTGACGCCTGCTTGTGAATATTGTTATTTTTTCTTTTTTTAATTGTTATAATTTCCTTGTAATTGATTATTGTTTATTTCACCAACTTTTGTATAAAATTTGAGTTAAACTAAGTTGCGACTTTGTAATATATTTGAAAATTGATAAATATATAATAGTATAACACAAGTTAAGTCTTAACATGGGTGCCAGAGTTCAGCTACACTTGTGCTCCGAATATTTGTAGTTTTAGTTTTGTATGTACAACTTTGAGTTTTAGTTATCTGGTTTTAAACAAATTATCTTATGTATCTTATCTTAAGTACTATTTACATACTTGTAGATTTTTAGTTTGTATTTATAGATAATAGAGCATACTATTTTACGGCGTTTCACCAGTAATTGATGTGTTATTTGACACCAACATAGAAACGCAGTCACGCCAAACAACAATTCCGCTTCTAGGGGCAAATTATTGTATCACGTAGTTCCCTAATGAACTTTACATGTGACAGAAACGGCATAAATCATGGCATTTAGACATAATTTTCTTTGATTTGTAAACGACTCCGTTAATAGTTATGTTGAATAGTTTCAGAACGAAGAAAAATCTTCATGGTTTTAAATTCAGAACTCTTAATTATAATTCTGACGGCCCGCTACATACACGAAATATATGGACACAATAATTAACAAAACAAACCACTAGTATGCACGGGTTATTCTCTAGAGACATGTCAATAAAAATCAAATTGTAAAAACTGGCTGCGAAAACATTTTATTTATTTTTCATGTGGGTTACCTCGCTGCGAGTGAGCTTTATAACGGTCAAAAAATTAAATACCAACTTTTTTTCAATCTATGTTTGTTACCCTTTTTAAAAACTCAACATTCGTAACTACATCCAAACAGATAAAAACTTTAGCTATGTGAAAATTTGTCAAATCGTACTTTACTCTTGGGAGGGCAAGTTTAAACAATATGAACATTTTAGATTTATGGATAAATTTTACTGTCATTTTTTTTGTAAATTGTGCAATAATACCCAGTTTAAGAAGTGCATTGCCAACCATATATTTATTCCATATGTAGATCGTTACAAAGCAACAAGCCTGGCCATGACTTCTCAGGTAAATTTAGCGGTATATCGCAAGTCTTCTGAGTAGTATTTGTGGTCCAATGTTAGATCAATACTACTTAACTGTAATGAAGGAAACAGCAAAAGTTATTCAACTTAAATAATATAAATTATATGCTAAAAACTCACATTTGGACCCTGTCACTTTTAAACAACATTAAAAGCTAAAGATGTGCAACCAGGTCGTCCATAGAGCCGGCTTTTATAAGGTTGGGTTACCCATCAGTCCCTTTATTTGAATACATACACTTTGGCTTTATGTTGAATATTCAAAGATTAACTTTCGGGATAGATGTGTGGTATACAGAAAATGTTTTATGAAGTTAAAAATAGCCTGCATAGTCATGGATCTGGATCAATGTGTGAGGGATTTAATTAATTTAATTAATTAATTTTTATTTAATTACACATTACCTCGGTGGCGCATTGGGAGCGTATGCAGCTGCTGTGCCTGAGGTGTCGGGTTCGATTTGTGTGAATATATGTATATATATTTATATCAGTTGTCTAGTACCCATAACACAAGCTATGTTTAACTTGGGACTAGATCTGATAACTACTAGTAAGTTATTAGTAAACTAATTGGTGAGAAGTTGCGATTTATAAAAACTTATCATTTGCGTGTTTTTTTATATATTTATAAAAATATAAAAAACATATTAAGGCCACCCACACTATGTCGGCCTGGTGCAACACTTCTTCATCATGAGCTTCCGGGCCCGTTCTCACCAACGTATGACTGCATCACGAATACTGTCATTTTAAGTTCACAAACGGACCGGTCCGACCGACCCGCATGACGGTAGTACCCTCTAGCAGAAGCCCGCTAGAGGGTACTACCCTCATACAGGCCGATTAAACCGATTCGTTCGTGCTGAAATCAGGCTACCTTGGAAATGAATGTATTGAAAATTTCTTGTTTCGATTACCGATGCACTTCGCTCACCCTACTTATAAAAAATGTTATGGGGTGATTGGTATAACATTATTCATTATTAAAATTCAATAATCTTAACTGAAAATAGACTAAAACTATACTCAATATCAGTTGAATTACTTTTTTCAATTTGATCTACGTACCAACCAGATAAAAAGCAGACAGCATTAAAAACTTTGTTTCCGAGACATCTGCAATGGAATGTTCATTGCATCGTTTAAATCTTGGATATTTACCAATATATTTCCCTTCAAGCCATTTATTATTTGCAGTGTACATTTACAACTTAAAGTAATGTTTCTGGCAAGTTTTGAGTTGGAAGCGCTAGCCAACTCTTAGTATTTGTTAATTAATTTAAATTTTGTAAAAGTTATCAGATCAGTTAAAAGTTAGGTGTATTCAATGAGTTAATAGATACATTGGTAAATTTTGAGTTCTTACGTTCGTAATAAATGTAAGTTTATTTCTTCGTGCATGTATTGTTCGAAAAGACTTTACACTTTTTAAATGACGCTTTGTCGATTTTGAATGTTTAATATTTTTCATACCTAAGAGTCGTTGAAAAAGATAGTATTTCGAAAAGGTCTTAAGATTGACCAAATCATTCCTTATCAGTCCTGTTATGGCAGTAAGTTCACCTCGGAATTTGAGATACCCCAGACATAAACTAGTCCTTTAAGCGGGGCGTGAAAAAGCATCTGACCAGGCCACCATAGTGTGGGTCACCATACTGCATTGTCCTTTTTCGCGTTGAGGATGGTGACCACCACTCTTGGATTCTACTCATGCTTTCCATCAGGCAGGGCAGATTCATTTTGGCAGCTTATACATAGAAAAAAACTCGTATTAACCTATACTTTGATATCCTAAAAGTCTCAAAACCTACGTATGGGAGTGGAGGGTGTTTGCGACTGATAAAAACTAAATTCAAAGATCACAAAAATCTTTTTTTTTTTGCAAAAATCTCCTTTTCTATGGGTTTTTTTATGTTTAAATTTAATTTCAATACTGTAGAAGATTAAATCCCCTACAAATAACTATAGATACTTATGTTATTTTGACTAGGATGACAATACTATAAAGAGGACACAAGTATAGCAGCGTTTTTTAAATGCACATTTTTACTACTTTATTTTTGGGCATGCCAAAGTGACTATATTCTGTCTGATGGAAAGCATGAAAAGACTCCAAGAGTATGGGCTGCCATACTCATATTCTTAATTGAATATATACATATGTAAGCCATAGTCTGTTAGAAAACTTTTTTTAAATATTTGGGACATCTGAGACTCAACACCAATTAGTCCCAAACCAAACAGAGCTTGTACTATGGGTACTATGTAATTGATATAAATACATATATACTATTTCCTGTACAAACAATTTGGTTCGACCCGGTATTCGAACCCGAGACTTCGAGAACAGCAGTCGAATACAACCTCTGCGCCTCCGAGGCAGTTAGTACCTGAACACTCTACAAGTGCCAATTCATAACTTTTAATACCATTCAGTGAGAAGCCAAACTATTTAAAAAAATTGCTTTTAATTAACAAATGCTGAAGTGGTACGAAATGATTGTTAAGTATTTATTTAAAGTAAGCCTTAATGATTAAAAAGTTTTGTCTCTGTACTTTTTCCTCGATTATGTATGGTTGCGAAAACGATATGTTGAGTGAAGAGTTAATTATTAAAATAAAGTAAAATATAGACATCAAATGGAGTTTTCATCGGCCTCTGATCATAAAAGAATTTAATCTCAACAGTAATAAATAGCAGCAACGAAATGATATAGGAACGGAATCCAGTAATCCGATAATGCAACAAAATTTTTATATTGAATATGTTCCTGAGATTAAATTTTAAAGATAGCCTTAAAATATGTTAATATTATAAGACCTTCTTATCAAAGGAATGTAATATTTAATACGTAAGCGCGTTTATTCCTCTTCCATACATATTTTATGTATCATTAAACTCGAAAGCTTCAAAGTCTTCTTACGTTAGATTAAGAATAAGTTGTATCGAATATTCCAAAAATTCATCCGATGCTTAAGTAGTAGATCAATTTGTTTACACCTTTATAATTAAGACAATTTGAACGTACGTAACAAAAGGTAAATAGTTTGAAAAAATATTTCAGGTCATAACTAAGCGTGGCGGTGGAAGAGCCACGCTTCGGCGCGAATGGGTCGGATTGATAGCACGGCCTCAAAGAAAACCGGTGCAAAACAGTGCTTACGCTGTGTTTCACCAAGTTAGTGAGGATACCGAACGCCCAAACCCCGACCCACCCCCATCCCCCTAAGGCCCGCAACGCACTTGTGACGCCTCTGATGTAGCGGGTGTCCACGGGAGGCTGTAATCGCTTACCATCAGGTGATACTACTGCTAGTTTGCCGGCTGTTCCATAAAAAAACATATTTATGCTAAATATAAAAATGACAAAGTTTGTAATATCGTGGTCATAAATCGATACTAGCCATATAATGACTTCGAAAGTAACTCTGTCCGTCTATTACGCTTTCAGAGCTGAACGGCTGCAACGATTTCTATGAAATTTGGCATAAAAATAATTGAATCCTTGAGGAAGGACGTAAGACTCCTCTTTGCAAAGGCAAATGCTAGTAGTTGTAACTTTAATTACACTAATTTAACACCTACGCTACCTCGTTTATGTAAAAATCTCTAAATAACAGCTAAATAAAATACAAGAATAACGTAGTACTATCTAATTGTACGCACACAAACACAGATAACAATAATGGCGAACACATCCATTTAATAACTCATTTTGTTCTACTTTAGTTGCAAAATGAAGCTAACAAGTGCAAGGTAGTATTTACTACTGGGCTTTTAATAAACGAAGTACATCACGTAAACATATCACTGCCGGTATCTAAAATCCCGAGTGTATAGTTAGCGAGTACATGCTACGTACAAAACACAGCCACAGAAAAACAGAAATTCAAATACAAACTCATATTATAACTGTTATCTATCACATGTAATTCTCATGTCATTTCTTGCTCACGATGAACTCCGAAACTGCCTAAGAAATTGTTTTTATAGTGTTTTTTTGTTGGCTTGTCATAGAGATAGGATAATTTACACTACAGTTACACCTGTAGGTGCCGAGCGTGTTTGAAAAGAGATGCAGACAAAGTTGCTTGAGTCAGCTAGTCTATACCATGTATATATATATATATAGTATCATAAATAGGAAAGATATAATTGTTTATTTGTTTGCATTGAATAGTTCAGAATCTACTGAACCAATTTGAAAAAATATTTCATCATTAGAAAGCTAAACCATCCCTGAGTAACATAGGCTATATTAATTTTCCAAATAAGTCGGAGATCCGTATGAAAACTTCGAAACTTGGTCAAGCTTGGAAAGTTTGCTAAGAGCGTGTTAAAATTTAAAATATAGTATTTTAATTTTTGTGTAATTGTACAGAGCCGGGGTGGGCTAATATTATTTCATATGAAATTTCTGATGTAAACAGATATTTGAAAAGAAGATCCTGTTGACCTAAAGGTATTTACAAATACACTTGTTCTCTGTCTGTGCGTACTCAAACACAGAATATCCTTAATCACACAGCTTCAAGTAAAAAAACTTTTTAAAGCGTTTATCCTTTCATTAAAGAAACAGAAAAAAAAGCAAAAATACATACAGTGGAACATATAACCTTCTCCTTTTTCGAAGTCGATTAATAATAAAAAATATACAATTTCTTAAACAAATTATAATATGACTTCCAGCATTCTATACTTAGACGTAGTGTAGAGTGTCTTACTTCTACATATCTAAACGCATTTATTGGACACCCATATTTTGCTTCATAATTATAAATCATTATTTTTTAAGTTAATCTTTAACAGTCATTTTATACGTTATCGGTATACTCTCTTTACTCGTCTAATTAATTTTACCTGTATATTATACATATAAAAGTGTATGTATATATAACACACATTAAAAAAACGTTAAAAGCGATAAGGTATATTTTAATTTTTTGACAAACGTCGTGTAGAACATCAACAGGCCAAGAGAAGTGATGATTTGCGCGAGACGCCTGGCCTGGCCTGGCACTAGATCTCGTATACCGAGGATTGAACCAAGTGGCGTACAATTGGAGAGGCCCATGTCCAGCCGTGGACTGCGATAGGCTGATGTTGATGAAGATGATACTTATAAGATTTAATAAGAGGTCTATACTTATAACACTTTAGTATTTTAAAACTATTCCTCCTATACTTGTTCACTCCGAAATATAGTTTTAAGATACGTGATAAGGATTTATTTGTTCGGAAACACACGTGTGCACTACCAACAGATGAATTCCGTGTCTCTATGCCTGTTTATACTGTATGCAATAGATATTTATTTGAATTGGCTTCCTTTAGTAAAGGTATAATGAAATAATGCTAAAAATTTCGAAAACTTTAAATGGTGCAAAGTATGTGTTCGAAAGCAGGCATTGTAGAACAAAACGTTAATATTTACGTTTTGAAACTAATAAAATACAAGATGTAATCATTTTCCAATATTCTTCTACAACTGAAAGTATAAAAAACTTTAATGCCGGCAATTCTTATGTATAACCCAGATAATTATTTATTTTTTAAAAATAACTTATTTGCACGCGAGCCGCTATTTATATTCCTCACAAGATGGCTTCCCGGTGCTGTCAATACTATAAACTGTCTTAAATATGTTATAAATAAAAAACACATAGTCTTAACACAAGTAAAAACTAGAAAATTATATATATTTACACTGTCTGGTCTATAAAATGTACTTCATAGTTTGTACAGAAGGTCTAAAAAGTATAATAAAGTCCACAAGCTTACTTATCTAGATAAATACAACTTGGTACAGAGTAACTGGAGCATTCACGCTTTAGTAAAAATTGTGTACACAACCATTCTACTTAAATACTGACATTCTAAAGAATTTATTTTATTTTACTGAAAAGACTGATCATTCCTTTTATATAAAACATGCATATTATATATCAAACATATCTTCCTTCTATATGTCTGGAGGTATTTATTGGACGTCAATATTTTGCTTTATAATGATAAAATATTAATTTTGAAAGTTACATTTTTACAGACATTTTCACACGTTATCCTAGTAATTTTATCTACATGTTATACATATAAACATTTATGTATGTATAACACACATTTTAAAAACGTTAAAATCATTAGATAGTTTCGGAGTTCATCATTCACAGAAGAATATATATTAACACACGTCATCACACACACAATACCATTAAGTTACAAACAAAGCAGAACTTGTAATATACAGCTAGATTGACAGATAGAATATTAAGGTTCTTTTGTTTTGTAAATAGATACAAAGAAAACATTCAAAACTTCCAAATCTATCCTATAATGTGGGCTATTATTAGATAGATCTTTTAAAACCATTGCGAGGTTGCTAATACGATATTTTTATGGTGGTTTTTTCTGGCAAACAAGCAGACGCATCATAATCGCTTACCATCAGTGAGCGATTACCGGCGCCCATGGACTCCGGCAACACCAGAGGCGTCACAAGTGCATTGCCGGACTCTTAAGAGGGAGTGCGCTCTTTTCTTGAAGGTTTGAAGGTCGTAATGGTCCGAGGATACCGCAGGCGACAGTTTGTCCCACAGTTTTGTTGTGCGAGGCAGAAATTTTCTGGAGAAGCGCACAGTTGTTAGACTGCCAACCATCTAGATGATGGGGATGAAACTCCTGTCGCGTAGGACGATGGTGAAAAGAGGCAGCAGGAATCAGTCCGAACAATGCCTCGGAGTACTCCCCATAGTAACTGCGATAGAAGATACATACCGAGGCCACATCTCTACGCAGCACCAGAGGATCCAACCGATTAGAAACATCTTGGCAATCGACAATTCGATTCGACAATGTTAGTAGAGTACTCATGCCCAAAAATGATAACAGAATTCCACATGCAGCCGAACATATGCCCTATAAAGTAGAAGGCGGTGAGCCGGAGTCAAATACCGTCTCGATCTACTGAGCACGCTAAGCTTCTTCGGGGCCAACTTGGCCTTACCCTCTAAATGGCCACGAAACTGAACTTCACTCAATATGTCGACACCAAGTATTCCAATACTGGCTGAGGCAGATAGGGATATCTCTATGGGGCTTAAATGGACTAAATAAGGTCTACCCAAATCTGTAACACAACAGACAGACCCAGCTTTGATTCGACTCTCAATGACGTTTACCGCGTCCGGTGTATAGAACATCGCCCGTACTTTCATCCGCATAGCAATGAATGCAGCTAATTTGCAACAAGTCATTGATATGGAGGGACGATAGCACACAGCCTTGCGGTACACCAGCATTCACAGTTAAGAAGTCAGAGCACTCACCGTCGACTACGATCTTTATGCTTCTAAGAACCTCAGAATTTTATGGATATTTATAGACTTTATTATTTTCTAGAAGAGAGAAGTTTTGACTATCGGCCTGAAGTTGGGCGGATTTGAGCGATCGCCTTTTTTAAGGGATCGGGTGGACCAACGCTGTCTTCCATGATGTCGGGAATACGCCAAAGGATAGAAAAGCCAAAAAAAACGTGATATTTTGATTTAGGTATGCGTTTGCATATTACCTATTAAACTTTAAAACGCAGTTTTTTGTAAACATCTGAAAATTTTTATGATGGTTGTCCATGTGTTAAACTTTGAAGGAAAGCAACAACGGCTTATAAAAGTTTGTTAGTTCAGGAGTTATAGAGGTCCAACTTGTAAAATGTACCATTAAGGGTGCTTACTGAATCCTTGAATCCTATTCTATGCGTGATCTGTTACTCACTTGTTTTTGAAATTTCTTCAGAAACTTCTTATTCTTCCAGTTAAAGGTTACTATAGGTTTTTGAACACCTTTTGATGAGAATACGACTAAAGCAACGCTGTTTTAAAAATCATTGCTCCATGATTTGTTCAAGGTTTTAGCAAACTAGTAGCTACAAAACATTGGCCTTGAATAGCCGCGTCCTTAACCCTCACAACGACAAAGCGAATCGAGCATATGAAAATAAAAGGCAAGGGCATTTCACCAAGTTTATGAAGGCAAATAAACCAAATAAATTACATCGCTGTCCCCTCCATTAATGTCGGAATGCCGCTTTGTATGTGAACCGGCACCAATGGAACTTCGTTGTCCTTTGATCATCCGGACATTTGGAAGGTCATTAGGCTACATTAGTAACGGCGTCACGTAAATCTCGGACAAAAATAAAAAAGTTCCTTCAAATATTATTAGTATGGACCTTTTATGCTTTTCACGAAGAGGATATTAAATAATTTTTATCACAAATTGACTATTCTAGCAAAATCTGTGTGGGCTGAGGTATGTATATCACACCATACATACACAGGTGACTGATGAGATGACTTATCTTTACAAAAGCTTCATTTTAATTGGAGGATTCAGCCATTTTACATAGCATGGTTTTGATTTTAAGCTCTCATTAGTTCGATAAAGCTTCCTTCATATATTTCAGTTTATTATTAATCCTTCTTTTGACTCAAAAAGTTTCAAAATACACAGACTTACTACATCCGGAACAGCTGTCGTGTTACTTACATATTCAATGTTCTCCAGTATCTATTATCTAGTATTATTAACCAAAATACAACAGAAAGTACAATACAAATAATCATTTTTATATTTACCCTGTCTTGTTATAGATGAAAATTGAATGCATTGAAAAAACTGTAAAGCTGAACTATCGCCGGCACAATGTAGCTACAAGCAAAAACAATATTTTTACTTTTCACACGACAGATTAAAAACATGCATTTTTAACGAAGCTTTGTCAACGACAAAATATTATTTTAATGGAAAACAGAACTTATAATTAACAGGGACTTTGGAAACAAGAAAGCTTTATAACATAATCTGTAAAAATACAATCTGGCGTCGAATAGGTGCGCAAACAATTTGTACAACAATTTTCTCAACAGAACGGATTATATTGAACATTTCCTAAATAATCCGCCGTTTCGTTTTTGTTGAATATGCAAATGACTTGTGTTATTAAATTCTGTGGATCGCCTTTTAATTTGTTCTGTTCATATTTTAGAAATTACTCTTCAAAATCTAGATATTTAAATAAAAACAATATTGTTTAATACAGTTGGGAATGATTAAATCTGCAAAAGCATTTTAAGCAATAAGGTTTTGTTGAATTATTTACGTTTACATGTTCGTAATATTAAATACCGTATTACTTTTTCGTCACACACAAACGTTCTCACATTAACGAACATAAATATTAGCATGCTTATAATATGAGTCTTTCCTAAACCCTAGTTTATATTAATTATTCATTATGAAAATGAGTATTTTTAATTAATGGGTGAGTTACATGATGGTAAGTGCCCACCCCGCCCATGGAACCTGCAACTCAAGAGATACTACTTGTGTGCTGCTCAAAGAGACAAAAGTAGAAGAGAATTGGAAAAATACGTTCTTTACTTTGATTTTATGTGAAACGAGTCAACTGCCCCGAAGCATGTCTCTTTCGTGTACTTAGTAAGGATACTTCAAATAAATAATCGTATTTCATCTTTGTATTTTGAACGTGTATCATAACAAAGAGAAAACAAAACACTACCATGAGAGTTATAAAAATTGCACGGGTGTATTGTATTTCGGAAACCAGTTACAAGCATTTGGACCTCATAATAGCTAGTGTTAACCGGCTCATAAGTACTGGTATCTCGAATTCCTGTTGGAGACTAGCAAGACAACGTTGTGGGTACGTAAATCTTTCCGTTGGATGTTTTGGAGCCGCCCAAAGGCCTCCAACTAAGCTTCACAACTGTTATCCTAAGATAACAGCCAAGATCGACTGCTCAACGAGACCTCCGAATCACGGAGACGCTTACGGTAACATGCCACCAGTGGTCACCCATCCAAGTACTGACCGCGCCGTCGTTGGTTAAACTCGGTGAAAGATTTTAATTACCGAGTGCAACTGGGTTATGAGATGAAGTATACTAGACCAAGACCGTACTAGACTGTTTAAGGCTGTTAATACGTAATGATGTTCCTCAACTTCTAAAAGAAGTATTCAATTTAAGATTCAAATTCATTTACAGAAAGAAGAAATAGGGACAGTTATTAAGTCCGCCGTTTACAAGGCTTATTAGCTCTAACCCTTTCACTCAATTAACTTTTACAACTTGGGAACCGTTAAATACTACATATGCGTTCCTATTGGGTTCACAGTTGTCCCTCACTTTAAACAAATAATTAAACCCAAAATAGAGTTTCATGTTCCCAGAAATTTTATTCCATCGTACACAGATTTTCTCCATATATATGTTCTACCTTTGTCACTAATTGAATTAGTTTTGCATTTTATATTGCAATACATTTTGGAACCAAAATATTTCTACTCCAACATAAGTAAACCGATGCTTTACTGCTAGCTGCCCCCCGCAGCCCTGTCTGTGGTGCGTCTTTTGTTGCACGTAGCGTGATGTTATGTCGCGGTAACAAATTTGTTGTCCATAAAAAGTGAGTCAATCTTAAAAGATAGACTAAAGATTGCTTTGGGAACTTTTTTTAGAACTTTTAAAGGGCTACAATTCTGTCATACATAATTTTTGCATGAACTTCAACAGTTTACGCAAAAATGCACGCAGCGGAAACTCTCAAAAGGAAAAATAAACTCGAATTTAAAACATTTTATTATGGTACTCCGCTCCTATTGGTCTTAGCGTGACGATATATAGCCTATAGCCGTTCTCTATAAATGGGATATCTATCACTGAAGGAAGTTTTCAAATCTAGTAGTTCCTGAGATTACCACTTTCAAGCAAACAAACAGACGGACAAGCAAACGTATCTCTATCTATGCGACGAGAATGGACAAGTAACCAACTCAACTTATACGCGTTAAAAATAATTTACGTTACAAGTTATTAACGGAAATGAATGTAATAACGGCAACACATATAACTTTTGCAAAAACTTACCGTTTGCTGGTTATTTATTCAAATTGAAGTCATAAGGTCAACTGGACAGTAATCAACTGCAAATATCAATATTACTGACGCTATATAAAAGATTATATTATATATATGTATATATATATGTTATATTATATTTATCAAAACAAAAATAGTGCAAACAGTAATTTTGGCTTATCTTCTACTGGTACTGCCTATTTCTGATATCTATAAACGCCGTTATATTCACGACAATCTTGCCTGTACCTCCCCTGCTGATACCTGGAAGTTCCTTCGAACCCTGGGTGTTGGTAGGAAGATACCGGCTAGCCGGTCGGAGATGGTTGATCTGGATGACATTAATCGCCACTTCTCCACATCCTCCTATTCGGATCACCAGACCAGGCATCTCACGGTCGGTTACTTGGCAAGCCTAAATTCTCCTAACATTAACTGTTTTAAATTTATTCCAGTCGCGCAGGACGAAATCAAAAAAATAATCCTTTCCATCAAGTCCAATGCTGTGGGTTATGATCAAATCAGCAGACGTATGATCATAACCATTCTCGACCAACTTTTGCCGGTACTCTCCCATATCATCAATTACTCCCTATACTCTGGAACCTTCCCCTCACTTTGGCGTAAAGCTTACATAATCCCTCTACCCAAAATCGCAAATCCCATACTTCCTAATCACTTTAGACCCATATCAATTCTGCCTTTCCTCTCCAAAATCCTTGAATCCTGTGTACATAAACAGTTATCTGATTTCATATACAAAAATGACCTGTTAAGTCCCTTTCAATCGGGTTTTAGGCCCGGCTTTAGCACCACCACTGCTCTCCTCAAAGTGACTGGCGATATCAGGGAGGCCTTGGAGGACACTAAGGTGACAGTTTTGGTTCTAGTTGACTTCTCGAATGCTTTTAATACCGTCAGTCACGATATTCTCTTGTCCATCCTCTCCTATCTTAAGATCTCATCTGAAGCGCTGGAATGGTTTTCATCTTATCTTCGGGGACGCCAACAGTCAGTTTGCGTTGACAATCTCTATTCGAGATGGTGTGATGTTAGCTCTGGTGTTCCTCAAGGCGGTATACTTTCTCCTTTGCTTTTTTCGGTATTTATTAATCTCCTTTCTCATGAACTTCGCAGTGCGTATCATCTGTATGCCGATGACCTGCAATTGTACTCTCAGGCAAATGTTGATGATATAACAGGGGCCATAGATAGAATCAACAATGATCTTAGGACTATTGAGAACTGGTCTACGAGATTCGGATTAACAGTTAACCCGACAAAGTCTCAGGCAATACTAATCGGCAGTCGGCGTTCAATGGACAGAGTCGATTACGAGACGCTCCCTAAAATTATAATGAACGGTTTTACTATACCTATTAGCCAAACAGTGAAAGACCTAGGCTTACAGCTCGACTGTACTCTAAATTGGCGCGATCAAGTCACCTACGTATGCCAGAGGGTTACGGGCATACTCAGAGCACTATATCGCTTAAAAAACTTTCTGCCCGTGAAAACTAAGACAACGCTTGTGCAATCTCTTATCTTCCCATTGATCGACTATGGTGACGTGTGCTATTACGACCTGAATGCAGATCTTCTCAACAAGTTAGATCGTCTTCTTAATAACTGCATTCGATTCATCTTTAATCTTCGTAAGTATGACCACATTTCCAGTTTTCGTTTCCAGTTAGGTTGGTTACCTATTCGTCAGCGCAGAAAAATGCGCGCACTCACTTTCTTGTATACTATCCTCAATTCATCCTCTCCGACTTATTTAAGAACACATTTTCAACTTTTATGCAATAACCATAACCGAAACCTTCGCTCTGCTAACAATCTCCTCCTCCTTTGTCCTTCACACACTACTTCTTTTATGGGCTCTTCGTTCTTTGTCCAGTCTGTTCTCTTGTGGAATGCGCTTTCTCTCGAGGTCAGAACGGCTAGAAACCGTTATACTTTTAAGTCCAAGATAAAGGAGCTTTTACTGGCTGAACTGGCGGAGTCAGCAGGGTCTTAGTTAGTCATCGGATAATAAATTTGTATCCTATAGTAATAAATATATATGTATGTCTAAGTATGTATTACTGTATATATTTGTTATATATATGTATAATATGTGTAAGTGTATATGTGTATGTGTATGTGTGTATATATTTATGCTAATTTAAACTTATTATAGTATTCATGAAAACCATATATATATATAAATCTACCACTATAGCTATAATTTCTTTTAGGTGCACCTACCTCACTTTATCTCTGCATCGCTCAATCGGTCGACTGGCAGAGAATGCCTTAGGCATTAAGTCCGCCGATGCATGTAATTGTGCATAAAGTAATAAATAAATAAACAGAACGCGGGGCTCCAATATCGAGTATCTCAAGTTATTCCCGAAGTTTTATCTCTAAACCAACTCAGCGGTACTATATGAACATATCATATCTTTCTTCATAGCTATAACATCATATACCAAGTTTAAATATAAGTAAAATTCAAAGTGGACTTATGAAAGGGAAACTATGGCGGAATGGGGTTTATTCATGCGGGGTATACATGTTTTGTACCGCTGCTGCATATTTATGTCTTAATCAAGGCAGGCAGCTGTTACATAGCACATTACCGCTATGTGTTTACATGTCTTGAACGTATGTCTTGGAACAGAGCCTAGGAGTTTAATATTTTGGCAGCTGAATTACAATGTGTTTGCATAGCCCCTATTACGTGAACAATTTTCAAATTGAAAACGGTGTAAGTACAGGAAACGAAGGAAATGCATACGACTTTATTTCTCTGAGGGGATAGAGTTTCTTAAAGAAGTGTGTTTCGCGCAAATTGAACCCCTGGACTTATTGCGTCGAGCGATAGGTTACCACTTTAATCCTAGTCTTGTTATTTCTAAGCGTATAGTGGTACATTTTAGTTTATTCCCTTTTCTGTTTCTATTAGATTTTCAGGTGGCAACGAGTCAGTGAAACAAAGCTCATACCTTTGCAGAAGTGTATTAGCAGCGTGTGCTATTACAATTTTGTTTCATTTTAAATACTTTTTAGTTTTTATTAATTATTCCCTTATTTTATTAGTTATACCAATGTATTTAATTAGTTTTATTATTACCTTTACATAAATCTTAATTATAAAACCTTCTTTCTTTGAGTGTTACATGGTGCATGGATAAGTAATGGTGAATAAGTATTCAATGTCATAAAAGAACTATGTATACATGTATAACTATACATCTATGTATACATATAACTGTCTGTATAACTATAATATATATAATATTTATATTTTATTAATTTATTGTTTGTTTTAAATATTCCCGTGATGGTATGTTACTACTGTATAATCTGCCTTAAAATCTTAATCATCTAAAATCCATTTAATGGGTGTTCGGAAGAAATCGCCGTGAGAGATTAGATCGCCAATTATTACTTCTATAACTTTGTAACTCATCTATTGTTCTGTTTTTAATTTATTTATACAATAAAGATCTCAATATATAAAATAAAATATAGCATTTGTATGACTGCACGGTTATTGTAATAGTTAAATTAGACGCGTCCCACAATAATTCGTTGAGTATCGTGAGTTAGATTACCACAATCATTAATCACTTTGCCTGCAATGTACTCCTGAATTTAACTTTATCCCAACGGGCGCTGTAAAAGCCCCGGGTCCTTAGTATTTTCGATGCAATCGGGTCATCAGTCGTTCATCGATTTCCAAAAGGACAAAAAATAGTTGTTCCCAGTCTGATTGTTCTTTGTCCACTGTTTAGATGTTGTTTTCGTAAACATTAGAGATACATTATTTGGGAAAATAACTGTTTTATTTTATTTTTCACTAGTCTAGTAGTTTAACTTGACGCCATTTTCTACTGCGCCAAGCATTATGGTTGAAATCCCATTTTGGACAACACTTCATGTAATCCATATATGTATTGTTGTTCTGACTCTTGGTGTTCTTTGTGTCCATTACATGTATGTTTGTAAAGTCCCCCTTGACACAGGATGTATATTCCTTATGCGTGAGTTGTCTTTTATAAATAAGAAAAATAAATTATTTACAAAATCTATATTAATACCTCGTGAACATAAGATAGTTATTACTATCTTATGCCCGTGACGTAGACTACGATACACCATACATACACCCGGTTTATTGTGAAGTGTTTTTTACGAACCAGTTGAATGTGGGAAAATAATTGTCCGTTGAAAGTGGAAGGACCCTCTCCTGTACTACCTGTTATACATACCAGATAATAACATAATTCCGTTCTCACTAACAATGTCTACAAATCAATTAAATTCCAATTTCCTCTGATCATGTGGTTAGAATCTAATTTCCCTAATTGCTTACCGCATTACCAATCTCTCCAACTAACTGAAGTATTGGCGTACACTAAGTTTCATGATATTGTAAGGTTAGACATTGCTGAGTCCATAAGATAAACAGTCGATACCAGCTTGTACAAACCTTACCAATGTTCTGACTGTTTAAACAAGTGTAAGTATGAATAATCATGACCTTCTAACCTAGCGACGCAAATCAAATTAGCCATTTGCCCTTATTTGAATGCATTTATACAAAACGGAACCATTTCTAACAAATCAAAAATCGTCACTATGAAGCGAATAGTTTAGTTTTATTGATAAAAATGAATAATCAATATTGTTGTAAATATATATCGAATACCATATTATCATCGAATTAAATTGTAATTTTAGTTAAAGTCGAAACGAAAGTCATTACAAAAAATAGCTCGGTACTGTACTAATATCCATGAGATATATGTATTTGGATATCCCTCAAAATATAACGGCCAATTTAAATGCTGTTTAGTTTGTTATTCTTTTATTTTGCTTTGTAACCTTACCATCCTAAGAGATAATAACAAGCTGGAAAAAAAAAATATAAGAAAATATATATTACTTCTTTATCATTCGACCGAACCATTCAATATTGTGTTAATATCCCTTTGGTATAAAAGAAAACCACACCATTATGTTATAAAAATAAACAAGAAAAATTCCTAAAAATCTTAGAATCTCTGTAAATCACGTAGATGTGATCCTATGTGGTGTTAAGACAACTTAAGCCAACACACGTATAAGCGAGTAGTTCTGCCTTTTGTTTTTTCCCGAACCTTTTCCAAAACTCGACTGGAGTCGCTTTTAAGTCTACTACGATAAGGTTGAAGTTCGATTCTGTACTTGGGGTGTGGCGTCTTCCACATACAGCGGCAACAAAAACATATGACAACGCCGTCTACCAAAGATACACTGAACTACGGAGTCATGTAGTGTACGAAGAAGCTACCAATCCTGCATCGCGCAACAGAAATTCTCGCGCCGATTAAAAAGTAATCCGTTGGGAAGGTGAACCGGAGGAACCTCCCTTTGTGTTGGAGGAATATATGACCCGGTCCTCCTCAGGAGCAACTGAAATCAGACCTCCACAACCCAACTGCTTGATATCGAAGCTCCGTAGTAAGACTATTAGCGGACTTTTATGACCCTAACTACCCGCAACGATTGTCAAAGAAGTTATAATGTAAATAAAGTAAGTGTAGTATTTTGGGTCCGTTTAGCATACAATCACCAATTAACTCGTACAACTTACACAGTAGTATAATGTTACTGTTTATTCTAGTTACAATAGCACCTTTTGTTTTCATTCAAGTATTATATTGTCTTTGCATGCTTATATAAGTACGCATATAACTAAGTATAACTGTATAAATTATCGTACTCATTTGCAAACAGCTAATATCAATGTGTATCATCTGTAAATTGTTCTTCTGTATTATTAACTTCTAAAGAGGCGTAACACGGTGTACTGCCATGCCTTTTTTATCTATGATTAACCCATCTATACAATGATAGCTTGGAAGAGATCGCCGAGTAGCTATATATCACAAATTTCACCTAATGTTCAGTACATGGATGACAGTATTTTTTTTTTTGATAAATTTTCTGGAAATGAATCTTAGCGAGATCGATTTCATGCGAATCTTCGAAACTCCGCGCACATTAAATTTCATGAAAATCGTTGGAGCCCTACAATTGCTCGTTTAAAGATATTAGATAGATTAGATGCATTGTATTTGAACTGTTTAAACTCATATGATGATAAAATTCAGATAGTTTTATTTATTTATTTAATACATCTTGTACTTTTAGTGCATATAATTAAACCGTAGATAGTTTTAAACTTCACAAAATTACCATCTAATTCTTTACTTTTACATACTTTACGCCTTATTTTCATTTTATTGTGAATATCATTAGCGTTTTGCGTATTTGTAAGACAAAGTAATGAAAATAATACTTCAATTCAGAGACTATTTCAACATTCAATCGATATAAATTGAAGCCAAAAGTATAATATATCCTCTAAAGTTTCAGGCCAATTTTAAAACGATCGCTACAACTGCCCAGAGGCTCAAAATGCCATCGTATATTTTCTTCAACACCTTTCTGTTCCCTTTTTGATTAAGCATCCATTTTGCTGGTTCGTACCGCCACGGCTATAAAGTTTGTGAATCAAACTACACTTCAGTGTACAGCTTAAAATAAGGAGAAACGGAGAAGGAATGTTGTTAATTACACCAATTTAAGCGATGCTGGAATGTTTCAACGTACGTAATGTCAGACCACAACGTGCCTTAGAAATAATTGTTGGAATTTATTGTAGATACTTTTGTACTGTCAAATGATTACTTCAGCTTAAGATTACATATACCAGTGTTAATTAAGATAAATGCAACTTAATTACAAGTTCATACACTGAGATACCACGACACATCTGAGATACAACGCCATCTAATCATAAATTATTCAGTCTGTACTTTATTTAGACAATTGATATACACAAATATTTTTTGATCATTAAAAAATTTGATCCGGTCCGAGAATAGAACCAAAGTTCTTAAGCACATTATTCTCATACGCTAACACTTTCCCATGTTTGTTAATAAAACATCGTCGTCAACATAAACGTCGTCGCATTGAACCGAATGAAAACTCTATCATTAAAAGTTTCGTTTGAGAAAACATCGATTTTACTTTTAGTCAACAAGAGTAACTCATGACCTAATAATTACTTGTCAATAAACTTACACTTTATATCATATTGAGTACTTATAGTCAGCCTAGAGGAAAGGAGATTAAATTCTCCTCCAAGTACTCAAGACTACTAGAAGTGGCTGCCAAGACTTACCAGAAAAAGACTTATACGACGCCGTTACATAAATTATCAACCAACCATTAGTTTTTTCTTAGCCTTTTCAACCATTAGTCTCGATATAGCACGCGTGTGTGAGTGGAGTAATCGATTTGTGGTTGTAGTGAATCCGTCTAAGACTCAAGTTTGTCGTTGTAGTGGGCATTCCTAGGATGGTGTCAAGAATAGACTGGACACAGCTTCCAAACATAATGTTTAACGGTACTGCACTACCAATGAGTACCTGTGTTAAAAATCTAGGTACTTACATAGATAATATCTTAACTTGGGGTCCCCAACTGCGAGAGATCAGTCGAAAGTTATTTACATCGGCGGGATCCTTGCGAAGACTACGAAATTTTCTCGCAACAGCCACTAAAATTGCATTTGCACAATCCTTTCTTCTTCCTATACTCGATTACGCTGATGTCAGTTATCTCGATATCACGGAGGAGCAACTTGACAAACTTGAGCGCCTTCAAAACTGTTGGATTTTGGGCATAAAGAAAACTAATAATTAGTTTTCTTTATGCCCAANAAAGAAAACTAATTATTAGTATAAACCGAGATGTATTTTGATAACAAGTGGAGACAACTTTCTACACACACAGGAAAGTGTACAAGAGCAGTGTTGCCACACATCACAGATGAAAAACAACCAATATGACATTAACATTAGAATGACATATATTGCGTTTACAAAATATACACTAACAAAAACTTTTGTATTAGATTCATATTTGGACTACGCAAATATGATCATGTATCTGAATATCGCAATCTGCTTAAGTGGCTCCCAATTCGCCTTCGACGGAATGCTCATATTTTTTCCTTACTTTATAATATTCTATTTCATCCGAGCACTCCACCTTACTTAAAGGAACGCTTTGTTTTCCTCTGTGACACACATTCGAGATCCCTGAGGTCATCTGAATCTATGGAACTGGCAGTGCCAACTCACTGCACCAGGTTTTATGATAAGTCGTTTACTGTCCAGGCGGCCCGACTGTGGAATGAATTACCAATGGCTAAAAGGCGTGCCAAATCTTTGCCCATTTTCAAAAAAAAGCTCAAAGAACATTACCTATCTTCGTAAGTTCTGATTTGCCTTAAATGTTTTTTTTTTATTATTATCATTTTTCATTCATTTATATCGAAAGTGTAGATATTGTATATATTTATGTATTTATTTGACTGTATTAATGTGTAATACTAAATCTTTTATTGTTATTATTTATCTTAATTGAATGATTTCCTTTATTTGTTTATTTTTTCACACCAAATTACCCATGAATTCCAATTTCTACAGTCAATTTGTCCATCTAAAGGTTGCCTGGAAGAAATTGCTTTTTAGCGATAAGGCCGCCATTTGTACATGGTCGTTTATATGTTATGCTCCTGAATGTAAACTGTTTTAACTGGTGTACAATAAACTTTATTCTATTCTATTCTATTCTAAACAACCTTTGGTTTATAAAATAATCAACTATCTAATAAAGAAATAATGTCAGAATTACTGGGTAGTAAGTTTATGTCTTATATAATATTGAGCACTTACAGTCGGCTTAGAGTAGAGTATGTATCCAAGTAAACAAGGCTGCAAGAAATGACTGCCAAGACTTAATAGAGGAAATGATTTAAGCGATCTTTGATTAACATTGGGCCTGAAACAGTCTTCATTAATGAACTAGGTGAAACCGAAGATCATAAGAATAATGCAGACGTACTTATATATGCCAGATGAGCAGACAAGGACTGGTTAATCAAGTGAATGAGGTTACTGGAGTCGAGTCCTAGCCAACATGCACTTTAATTATGTGGGCGTCAAATCTGTGAGGCTGTGATTTTGAGTGACTCTCAGACAGATATGGGTGACGGTACCAACTCAATATCCAGTTTACCTTTCTACTTCCTGTACCATACAGACATGTGTTGACATTTTCATCAACATCATCAACAAATTTAGAAAAGCAAAGATAACAAAATGAATAATACATACATAATATGTGTAGTCAAATTGCCCTCGGCGGGGTAGAATCCGGAGGTTTCAATGGGGAAAAAGAAAAGGTACTTACATATCTTTGTTTTTTTTTCCTTGTTCTTATTTTAGGCAAAGGTTATTTCCTGCCTGCTAAACGTAACCCAAAGAACATAAATTTATTGTTCCTTGTAAATCGCACAAACAATGTTATCTCCGAATGTTATTTTTTAAAGTTTCTATCAATACCGTTTCTCTCCGATTTCGGCACACTACAGCTCTTTGACCAATTTCTGTTGTATTCGTGTGGTTTTCTAATCGATGACCCAAAACTCCGGTACTTTTTAAAACAAATATCTTAGTTATGGAGCTGTTTGTTATGAGTGTTTTGTCACCTTTATTGTACTAAGCTTATTATAAATATAATCATTTCTGTAAAATAGTTGTAATCTACTGTATAAGCTCGTACATGATTTGATGACTACGCTTAACAAAAACATATATGTATTAATATCCTAAGTAAAAAGTTGCTACACTTTTTGAAGAAAATTATAAAATTTCTCATACTCATAATTTATATAGAAAAAGAAAAACTATGCATAAAAAATACAGTAAATAAAATATCATTCTACACACCATCACTAGTATGACATGAGCAAACTTTTAATAATAAATAAATATTTCCGTCATCTAACACACAACGCCATCTAGTCCCAAAATAAGCAGAGCTTGTATTATGGGTACTAGACAACTGATGTAATACTTATATACTTTTTTTTGTAAATACATACATATCATACATAGAGAACACCCAAACTCCGAAACAGTTATTTGCAGATCATACAAACATTTGATCCGACCCGGGAATCGAACCCGAGACCTCAGGAACAGCAGTCGCATACGCTACCACTGCGCCACCGTAGTTGGTACAAATAAATCGGGTTTTTTGTTTACAATAGCACGCTCCTGTTATATTTACCTACAACGTAGAAAACCTCCACTACTCCACCAGCTAACTGATGTCACTGTACATTTACTTGTGTTTGAAAAATTACTTGCCCTGACTGACTAAGTGACTCATCAACGTAGAGTCTTAACTGCTATAAACTCGATACTTTTAGAGATTCTACAGTTACTTGACGAAAAAACACAAATTAGGAAATAGTTACGCAAGCGTACCCGCATGCATAGCTAATACTTAACAAACACAGATATAACACGCAAGTTTTTTTTTTACTAGATGTTTGTTAGGAGCCTACTTCTAACTATATATATATTTATTGTTATTATTACAGAGTTTTGAGTACGCTTTTACAATTTTTCTTAATGCTTACTTTTATACAATTTAGAGCTAGGTAATTATATGCTATTTTTAAATTTACAATAAAGTACTATACACTTACTGACTATTATATAAGCATATATTAGGGTGATTAACACGCAAGTTTTGTCAGAACTTCGAATAGGTCCCAGATAAATCGGCATCTTAAATGTATAACACGTAGCGAGCTTATTTAGTTATCTGTTAGCGTTAAGTAATCGTAAAGGCCAAATAAGGGCTTAATGGAGTTTCTCTTCGTATTGTCAAGTATAAGATAATACAATGAACAATTTGGATACTGGAAACGTCTGTCTGGGATATAACAATACGCTTTAATTGTACTAAGGTCCCAAATACTTAGCGATACCTATAGACGTACAGTACACTATCTTTTTCATTCAATATTTTTTTAAACGTTTCTACTTCACAAAACAATGCAATGCATCTGCCGAAACTTACGAAAACTAATCTTTATATTTACCAACTTTAAAGCGAAAACACTGGTATAATTTTGCTTTTTCATATACCACGGGAAAAATTATAGCGAGCCATTAATTACTGTGTGTATTTTTATAGAGCACTGTCGATTACTTATGTACCTCAGGTGTGCCTTGTGTACACGTAACAAAAATGTACCTCGTATTTTCTACTTGTTTATGGTTGCATTAATTTATATTTATTTTTTCGTGTGTCAATGTACAAAGCGTATGGTGACCACCACTCTTGGATTCTGCTCATCCATTCCATCTAGCTAAGTGATGATGTTCTCCTAACCGATTATGGCACCGGTGGCCAGTCTCAAGGAGACCAGCCAACTACGCAGGAGATATTATAGTGCACAATCGCAAATACACTTGTGCACTCTCTCTCTCTCTCTCTCATAATCCGATGGGATGGTTAACCAACACGATCAGGAAGAGATCAGGCGCAGGACCGACAGTTCTACGTGCTCTCCGAGGCACGGGGCTTTAAACCCACACTTCACCAAACAACTTCCAAACGCCGAGCTGTTATTAAGTATTTATATGATCAAAAAAACTCAATAACACTTTTGGCTCGACTCGGGATTTGAACCCGAGACCTCTTGATTGGCAGTCGCATACTTCGACCGCTATACCAACGAGGCAGCAGCAAAGTATAGTCAATTTGGCAGGCACATATTTTGTATATGTGCCTAAAAAGAGTACTAATACATCACTAACTAATGTGACGCAGTCTGACACGCATTCCTGGTCACTATTTGATTCAGTATGATGAACGATAAAGAAATAAATATTTAAATAAATATTTTCAGACAATTAATGTTATACTTTCGGACATTGATCACACAAAACACCATCTAGTCCCAAACTAAGCAAACCTTGTGCCATGGGTACTAGGCAACTGATATAAATAGACTTATACTTTTTTTATAAATACATACATATTATACATAATCAACAACCCATAATGTCCCACTGCTGGGCTCGGGTCTCCTCTCAGGAGAGGGTTAATGCTATACGCCCCCACGCTGGCCAAGTGCGGGTTGGGGACTGGCAAGAATACGTTGTGGCTACGTAAATCTTGCCGTTGGATGTTTTTAAGCCGCCCAAAGGCCTCCAACTAAGCTTCACGACTGTTATCGTATGACAACAACCGGGACCGACTGCTTAACGTGACCTCCGAATCACGGAGACGCTCATGGTAATATGCCAACAGCGGTCACCCATCCAGGTACAGACCACGCCGTCGTTGCTTGCCCTCGGTGATTGTTTCTAATCACCGAGTGCAACTGGGCTATGAGCGCCTCTTTATACATAAAAAACAGCCAAATTCCGAAACCCGAGATCTCATGATCAGCAGTTGCATACGCCAACCTCTAGACCGACGAGGCAGTCAAATTAAGAAAAAGGAAAGGTGACACTCTATAGCCTTAAACCGCGGTTGTTGTTGGAACTACTAGGACTAAGATAGAAACAACCTAAGGCAACAAGGCTGCAAAGAGAATGAACACTTGTAACCCACTCTTTACTAACTCAACTGGCCAGCCATAACAGGCTAAAACTCAATTTCTTAGTGAATATTCTGCGTAATCCAAAAAAACAGAAATCACTAATAACTCTAAGCAATAGTTTTATTGCATTAGGAAATGTAAGAAATATAAACTTAAGTTGAAATCTAGACTAAATAGTTTCCTAACCAAATAGAATTTTTCGAATTTTGCATTGCACAGCTCCTAAAAGCTTGAATTTGTTTTTAATACTTTATTCCCAGTTTAATTCAATTCAAGTTCTTTCGCAAGAAACCGTTCTCCTGATGATATATAAATTTAAAGAAACGTCGGATACATTTTTCGTTAATTAGTAAACTTTTTTCCTAATAAAATCCACAATGAATGAAAGAGTAATGGCAATTCAACGAAGTTAAATAAAGATAATCCCTATCTTTAAGTATTTAAGAATATTAGGACTTTAATTAAAAAAGCGAAATGGCACACAGCTTTGCAATTTCATAATATTTTGTGATTATTTTATTGGAATCAGTGCAACGGTTTTGTACAAAACCGCGTAATCAATTAATTACTACGGTTATTATTTAACTGAGTGACCCATTGGTCATAGATATATAAATGCTATATACATACCTACATACGTGCATATACGTACTTTTTACAACAGACTCACAAACCAAAAGGCTGTTATCGATTTCTTAAAAACAACCATAAATACGTATTTAAATACGGAACCGAAAAAATAATGAAAGACGACAGTAAAAAAACAATCAAGTGACTCTTCTTCGCGTGGAAAGTATAAAAAAAATTGACGTAATTACTTTTTTACTGTCCGAGTCCCCATAAAAGCTCTTCAAGGTGTTGCCAAAGTGAAAATTAAACACCTAGCAGCATTGAATTCATGGACAGCTGATCTTAACATATACTTTTTTCCCGAGTGCAAACAGTAAAAACCCTCTGCTTGAAACAGTTTCTGAACCAACTCTTTGTTTAAATTAAAAATATAATAAATCAGGGTCTGAATAGGGGGAGTTTCAAAAAGCTATCAAAGGAATAGTCTTTAGTTAGACAGGATGGTATACTTTAAGGGTGCTTGTTTAATTTTCCTCTCAAAACTTCGACTATATATCTCAGAAAATATTTTCCTAAATTTAAGTTTTATTGAAAGAATTATAGAGCTCCAGCTTAACATCGTCATTATTGTAAGAATTATGGGAATGGGCCGGAGTGGGGATTAGTGTTATACTGGTTAAGGAAGCTCTTGCTTTGGTTACTTTTGCCGTTGTTTTGTTTTGATGACGTCTTTTATAATGGACACTTTATTCGTGTTTTTATTTATGTAAGTAAATAAAACATTTACGATTTAACATGACTCGGAACTATTATGTTCCTAGGCAAGCAATATATAACATTATAATATTCTAGGCCATACTACACATATGTAGGTAGACCTCAAAAAGCAGAGATTTTTCTATGAGTTTAATTTAAAAAACATGGAGTAAAATACACAGTCACGGCTCTTAACTAAATTACATGGCACATTGCACACATAGAAATACAATATAGAAATACATTGAATAAAGGTCTAATAAATAAAAATAGAAATAAAGCCCTCGATCGGGCCTGGCACAAAGCGCTTCTTTCGAAGCTGCCTACCTATCGGCTTCCCAAAAAAAATATGCGATTGGGTCATTAGCTTTCTAGCAGATAGAAGCATAAGGTCGTAGACGACGGTTAATACTCTAACTGCATATCTGCAAATGCTGGTGTCCCCCAAGGCTGCGGTGCTATCGTCTACTTTGTTTCTCCTCCATATTATTGACATGCTGCAAATTAGCGCCATTCATTGTTATGTGGATGACAGCACCGGCGATGCTCTCTACACCGGCCGCGCCAATATTTCTTGGGAAAACGTTATTAAGAGTCGAAATAAACTTGCGTCGGAAGTTGAGACCTTTTTGGAAAAGGTCTCAGGTTGGGATAGACTTAATTAGTCCAATTTAACCCCACAGAGACACAAATTTGAGCGTTCATCGCTTAAAAACTGCTGTGGGTCGTATGTCCTCATTTTGAAGACACTCTCCTATCCGCTTCAGCCAATATTGAAATACTTGATGTCGACATAGTGAGCGTAGTCCAGTATCGTGGCCATATGGAAACTTGTTTTTGAGAACGGAAACCAAGCGAAGGCCAATTGACAATAAGCATTTTCTTTACATAAACTATTTCTTTCTGGTTTTTTTTCATTGGCAACATGTTTCCTCACAAGATAGTTCCCTATTCCTTACAGGACCAAAGATATAATGTATCTTCTAAATGGCAGTTTATATAAAAAACAATATATATTATATAAAACTTTAGTTTCAACTTTTGTAGTTTAAATTGTTACGTAGATAAGGCAGAACTTAATAAGTGACACCTACTCCAACAAAACTTGAAAGCAAAAGGCAATGTCTTGGTACGAGCAAATTTATTCATGAAGTAAAAGTTTTCGACTTGTCTCGACACTTACATGGGAATTTAATTAATTAATTCCTGTTTGCTTTGCTGTTCTTGGCTCACTAAATAAAGCTCACCCGTCGGTTCCCTAGATGTAACAATTACGAGCCAACTAAGAAAATATATTAGGAGAATAGGAAATTTCTAGTTATTCATCTGCCTACTCTAACAAATCTTGGGCTGGGGAGATAACAAATTTCTTATTGTGGTAAACAACGGAACCACAATTTGACCATATCGAAAAACATGAAAAATATGATCATATTTATGTTGCTGTACCCAAAGTAAACCATGAAACTTAAATTATACCTATGTATTATTTTCTTGCCATATAAATTCAAATTCAAAATTATTTATTGTAGTTTTAAGCCTAATACAATAGATACTAAAAAATATTAAACAACACCTCCTTTACTTGTTTATAATTAAGGTGTCTCTATATAAACATTATAGAGATCGTGGAGGAACGGGTCACAGATCCCTCCAACACAAAGGGAGGATCCTCCGACTAGGGTAGATGATCATGCCTGGTAGGCTACTGCCCAACGGTTGATGTTGGGATGTTGTATATATGCTAATGGGCGCGAGAATTTCTATTGCGCAATTTAGGATTGGTGGTTTCTGCGTACACTACATTTCTCCGTAGTTCAGTGTATCTTCGTTAGATGGCGTAGTCATATCTTTTTGTTGCCGCTGTATGTGGATGTCACCACAGATACTATATTTTAAGCTATTTTAAAAGTATCCGTACCTTCTGAAATAGTTGAGACTGTGACTCAGAAATGAAGGGTATCATAATTTAACGTGCATGTATTTGCTACTATGTTTTTCCTGTCTTTCTTTGGGACCATAACTCCTAACAAATTTGACCGATTTATTTTGATGAAAGGTAATCCGATCGAAAGTTGTAGCTGTAATTATAAAAGTAAGACTAATGCAGTTTATCAAAAATCATCAGTTCTCTACAAAAAAGATAAATTGATCTTGAATCAAATGTACAAAGATGCGCTTCAGTAAAACAATGTTAATTTCAATGATTAAACTTTTTCTTTAACTTCCTCCAAATATAACCGTTAGTGTAAAACCCTAAAAAAAAGCAGATCAACTAAATAATCTAATAATTTTAAACGTGGAATATTTATGTATATGTAACCTGAATTTTGGAAACGGCTCAGTTAGCATTCTTTTAGAAAATTTATCAAAAATATACAGAGCTAAGCTCGGTCATCCAGGTACTGTTATTGAATAGAGTATACACATAATTAAAGTTATTCACGCGTACAACGGTCCAATCAAGAGGCTACGTGCGGAAATGATCGCTAAAACAAACAAAGTTATTAACAAAACTGCAGACCAACATAACACATTCTTGATATATTTCGGAAATAAAGGTTCTTATTATATTGTTCTTATTATATTAGCGTCACGTTAAATAAGAATGATCTGTTAATTAATGTGATTGTATGAAATACTTAAGACTTATTTTTATTTACCATAATTTAGTAATTTCAATAATCTGTACCGATATTAATTAACATCGGCATCAATTTTAATAAATATCGATACATCCATTTTGGTAGCTGAGTAACATTATAAGCTGTTACTTTAGAGATTGCGCCTCCATAATGGAGCATTATATTTTAAGTCTTGGCGCCGTCAAGAAGTCAGTATAATTTATAAAAATAAATCGTATATTGAAGTAATCCTGAAGTTCTTCTGAGTTGGAGTCCTTGACCCTTTAATTACAACGATTAAAAGATTACGAAAGTGATACAAATTTTGAAAGGCTTCATCTTGATGTAGTTTAGAATAAAGTGAACACCCTCTTTAAACAAATAGAGCGCTTTAAATGTCTTAAACACCTAATGAGTAATTCTGTGACAATTCATCATTACCTTTAAGTCCATAATGAGACATCTTAGATATCGGTATCTAAACGAATGTAATAATTAGCGTCTACATAGTCATACGTGTGCTTAAAAATCATTTTTGAATGTATTTAAAAAAGCTCACTTGTAAATTATCTTCATAATAATAATAATGATAAAGATTATATAAAAACTAGCACTACAATGGATGGATTTGCATTTGTAAGTATTTCTAACGTAAAAAGTCGCACGTGGGACTTAGTTTTCGTATAAAAACTGTCAAATAGAAATCGATATGCAACATTTTTATTAATATTGATAAGATAAATTGTTATACCGGTACATTAAATTCAGAGATCACGACAGAATTCATTATTTCGCCGTCCCCTTCAATAAATTTCAGTTACTTTGTATTGGAAATAAGTTGCCAAAGGCTGTCTCATATTTACATAATGTTTAATATTCCTTCTCTTTGCAAATGAAATATAACTGATTGAATCTTTTGTAAACAGGTTTTACCTGCTGTCTACTTTTAAATTGCTATGAGTGAGGAGGATAGCAACTACAAAGCGAGTGACAATACTCTAATGATATCGAGGATAAGATTATCCTATCAAAAGGTGAAAGATGTGTTAAACTATGGAGGAATAAATATTATGGTTTGATTTTTATTTATTCATAACTTTGTGCACTTTTGTACATCGGCGGACTTAATGCCCAGGGCATTCTCTACCAGTCACCCTTAGGGTGGTGTAGAAATCTTGTGAGGAAGGCACCCATAGGTTATACAACTTCTAATCTAAGATACATAAATAAGCGATATACATACATACATGTATGTACTTATATATATTTACTTATCAAATACAAAATATTATATTCGCACACTATAGATTTCACAAATTTGGTTGGCGTATTATCCTTTTAATAATTCTAGCATATCAATTAGACAGAGCTCATGAACTTTCTTTTTAAATGCAAAGCGGTAAGTGGACTTCCTGACTTCAAGTGGGAACGCATTCCAAAGTAGTACTGCTTGGACGATGAACGAAGAGTTCATGAAGTCTGAATTATGGGAGGGGCATAAGAGAAGCAGATTGTTTTCTCAGCGGAAAATTCTGTCGTGATTGAAGGATAGGAAGCGGAGGTAGAGATCTAGGTTAGAAGGTAGGATGGAGAGGTAAGAAATGAAAATAGAGAGGTCAGAGCTCGCTGGTTGCGGCGCATACGAATAGGTAACCAATTCAGTTGGGAGCGTAAGGTAGAGACATGGTTATACTTGCGGAGATTGAAAATGAACCTAATGCAGTTATTAAGAAGGCGGTCTAGCTTATTGAGGAGGTCGGCATTAGGGTCGATATAAGATACATCACCATAGTCGATTAACGGAATGAGTAAGGACTGCATACGCATAGTTTTAGTTTTAGGAGGTAGGAAGTTCTTGAGGCGGTATAGTGTTCGTAGATAACCAGTTACCTTCTGACTCACGTGTGTAACCTGTGCACGCCAATCGAGAGTTGAGTCAATCAAGTGAGTTGAGTTGATGAAACATAGAAGAAGTATCTATCAACCAGGTGTGATATTCATGATTGTAGACCAAAATCCCACGGTTGGTAATCCAATCGTGAACTTTTATTGCACGAAGCAGGCTCGCTAGTACCACGGAACTAGAACGTACGTATGGCGTATCCTCGTCAAATGGTATTGAAATAGATATTGCATTGTAAGGGGCAATGTTTCCGAAATCTCATATCATTACTTACTATTAAACAGTAATGAAATCATATAGATCTAGGACTGTAGCTATATAGTTTTAACTATCATAACCATCTTAAAATTATAATACGTTAGATCCAGTCATTAATGGATGGTAGATAAATCTAATCCATTACAAGTGATTAAATTCAATGAATAGTGATTCATTATCGAATTTAAGTTCAGCAACTTTATAACTTCGATAACTTGTGCGCTTCAATGGTTAACTCATAAATTACATAAATAGGTTTTCGATCGAATAAACTGCTAACTTATTTCAAACAGGCATAATCTTCATAGTAATTTAAGAAAGATTTTTATTCCTTGCAAACGTTTTTACGGAAACACGCAAGGCAGGAGTGTAAAGTTCCAGGAATATTCTTCCAAAAATAGTCCAGAAAAAAATCAGAAGGATCAAATACTTTAATTAAATGTCCTAAAATGTTTAATTATTAATTGTATTTATTTTATATTGTAATTATTTCATGAAATGATAGTGAAATGCAATGCAATTATGTACACTTACAATTCAAAAAAATAAGCACCGAGTATGCCTGAAACAGCTTCACGGATGAATTAAGTTCTGGATCTGTCTGAGAATGAGAGAAACTCGTTCCAAAGTGGAACCAAGTGGGTTCTCATATTGCAAACTTGAGCAATCCAATTGAGCGGATAACCTCCCTCATCATATTGAGACCCTCCATGATTCACAGAGTACGTTACCAATCGGTCCCGGTTGCTATACGAACATCTGCAGCAAACGTTAAGGGTGGTTGGAGCCCTAAAAAGTTTGACATTAGTCGTTTAACTTCGTCGTCGTAGAACTTCGATATCACCTAATACTACTTGTGGAGGTTTGATGACAGTTCATTCGTACCGCAGAAAACTGAAAGCAACCCATAACTTTGTTTTCAAAAAAAAACTCGAAGGAAAATGCCTCAGAATCCACAGTAGCAAGTTAACAGACCTGAATCTGTTCATATTACTTGAATAAAGAGATCACCAATTCCTAACGGATTCTGTCAAACCTACATGTTTTTAATGAAGACAAGCACGGCCTGAAATTGATACACTTGCCTTTCAGTTACGTAGTAGTGCCGGTCTGCTGATCTGTTATCTAATTCCTGCAAACGCATATTTCCCTAACATACTCTTACATCATATTACCTAGCCACAAAATATAAAACGGGAGCAACAAAATTTCTGAATAGTTATCATTACACTTCGCTTTAATGAAATTCCACAAAACAAAACTTCCAAACAAACCGCATCTCTTGTAAGGCAGTGATACAAAAGCCGAGAAACATTTATGAACAACCTATAAATAACTAAATAGTTGCGTAAGCATAAGAAACGGGTAAATTCGTCGAGTTCTTGACTTTATAACCGGGTTGTTTTGTTTAGTTCGCCACAGCCCGGGTAAAGGCCGGGGGCGAGTATGCCGCCAGATATTTGAGGATAACACAGGAAATTTCGAATTAAATCTTGTTCAGAATTTTGTTTATCGTTTTATTAGTTTTAATATAAATTTTGAAGACGAAATGTAATCTGTACAGATATGTTTTAAGTGTATATATGAACATATAAGAAGGTGTAATGTAGTCGCTAAAGAATATGATTAATGTTCATGATAATAAACATATTGCTGTTCTCATTATCACAACAGTTAATTTTAGATTCGGATATGATACCAGATAAAGAACACTCACTTATCATTATATAAAGTAACTTAGTTATTAATATTTATTAACTTTAATTTTACATACACATGCTGTGTTCATATTTTTAACGACTACGGAGAAGCCAAAAGGGAAGGTTAATATGTTTTGTAGTCTATGTGCATTTGTATGTTCCACCGTAGCGTCTAAACTATTTTACTACAGCAATTTTATTGAATAAAGTACCAATACATTCGTAATAATGGCCCAAGTGACATAGGCTATACAAATTTTATCAAAAAGTTTTACACGGTCGGGTTAAAGCTTTTATTAAGCTTTTTCTCGTCAATTAATCATCGAAATCAATATCGATAAATGGGCTGTACCCCATTTATCGATATTATTCGAAATCTATCGATATTATTCGAAAGAGTACCTAGTTTTTTTGATGATTGAGATTGATAGATTGATTGACGAGAAAAAGCTATAGCCTTCTTGGATAAATGATCCAAGAACGATCATAAATCTTAAAATTACAGTAAAAAATATGGGAATGTGACTTCATCACCACCTAGTGCTTTAATTGAATAGCCACAGAATGTCACATTTCATTAACATGGAAATATAAGCTAAAACAATCCTCGCGTAGACACAGGAGTCATTGAAAAGTGCCTGCTGCGGGTTTGTCACGAGAGACAAGCAACCAGGGGGCGGAGCATTTAGATTTACGAGCGCGCTAACTTGGGTCTCGCTTAATTTATGACACGAAACTTTCTTCAGGCCTTAATAATAGCGCTAAAACAAATAAGAACACTTTTGATGAGTTTCTGATGTATTAATAGTATAAGGCCAAGAGTTAAGTGTAACAATTTAGTATACTAACTGTATCCTATATATAACTAGTGTTTACGACAAAGTTTATTCTGTTCTACATAAGAATGTTGGAGAAGAAGTGTTGGTATGAATATTACTAATATTTGAAATTATTTTACAGTGGATTCTTAAAAAAAAAAAAATTATTACTACTAGTAAATAAAAATAAATAAATATAATAATCATCTGCCAGTGGCTTCGTCCGCGTGTATATCTGTCGTCACGGTAACGAATAGCCTTTATCTTTCCTCAAGAGCCAATGTATCTCCATGCCAAATTTCATTAAAATCGATGCAGCGGTTTTGAAAGCAAAAGAAACAAACATACAGAGAGACAGAATTACTTTCGAATTTATAATACTAATATTGTTTCTACGTTAAGCCTACAAATAAGCGGTGACACTAAAGATTATTAGTATATATTATTATTACAAGTGCGTAATTTGACACATTTTGTCTTAAGTATAATCCTCTAAAGTTGAAGTCGCGAAGCTTATTTAAAAGCCTTTGGGCGGCTTAACAATATCCAACGGCAAGATTACGTAGCCACAACGTAGTCTTGACATTCCCCAATCTGCACAACGTGGGTACGTATTGGTTTAACCATCTCCTGAGAGGAGTCCCGAGCCCAGCAGTGGGACATTATGGGTTGTTGATCTCGAAAAGAAAAACAGAGTACTATTTTGAGTCGTTTAATGTTCCATTCAACATTAAAAATATCTGTTACCGCAACTCCTCCCAAATTGGTTGTTTCACAGAGTCGTTAAAAATAATAAGGGTATTTGCATAACTTTATATTTCACCAATTAGAAGGCATTTTGCAGTTCAAATACCAAGTCTTCAAAAGTATTTTAAAAAGTGAAATGAGGTGATTCGACAATTCCTTTGTGAGCAATAAGAATAAATTGAATTGTTCAGTAAGTTCCTTGTATTGTTGTTGTGTTATTTTTCTAGATTTTGTAATTTTTTTAAAGTTATGACCTACTCCTTAAGACAGTCTGTGAAAACGTTTTTTTTAACATTGTAATAGTAAGTACATAGGTGAGATCAACTGTTTTTTACTAAACTAAGTCTAATTTTAAAACAGATAACCGTGCGTGATGTGAGACCGTTTCTTTATAATTGGTCCATCCAAGACTAAAATAATTTTTCAATTTGAATAGTTCATGACATCAGCGCGTTCAGCCAATCAAATTCTTCACCTTTTTTAATATTAGTATAGATCTGTCGTGAGAGTACAATGCTACGGTGGAAGCACCGGCACGTAACTTGGCCAGATTTCCGGGCAGTAGAGGTAAGTTCGCGCAGGTTCGCGAATAGTAGTACGCTCAGTGCAACATATCGAAGTGTAGTCGACTGAAGCTCCAATCGCTTGCTCGGAACGGTGCTAATACAATCCCCGCGTCCTTCTATTAATCCCTCCTCTATCATCTAATGAATCTGGCCAAATTACGTGCTGGTCTCTGTTCGTAGGGTCCAGGCCCTAATAGAATGATACCAGAATTATACAGAAAACCAGTTCTCAAGAAAATCAAACATTTCTTTGGCTACTTTTCACTGAAGGACTGAAAGGTTTTCAACCTATTTGTGACCCTTGTTTTACGTGTGTCAATGAGTGACGGCAGTCACTTACCATGAGATAAGCCGTCGGCTCGTTTGCCTTTAAAAACAATTTCTTGCAAACAACCTTTAAAAGGCCAAATCAGATCAATAGTACAATACCAATAGTTTTATATTTTTGATTAAATATCATATTATAATACTTGAGGCGATAACAGGTTTTGAAGTGACTAAATAAATTTTGTCTAGTAAAATAGCTTTTTATTATCTGAGATGGCCAAGGAGACTCTACTCTGCCTGATGGAAAGCATGAGCAGATTGTGAATGCAGACCATGCAGTGATGATTGGGCTATCGAGATATTCTGCATCATTGGTACTTCGGCCTCGCACTCACTAACGAAACACGACAGCACCAATACATTATTTACTTGTATAATTTAGTTATTAAAAGAATAATGAGTTCATGATTATAAGAAATGCATAATAAATAAAATAAATAAATAAATATGTTCAGACATTTTTTAACACACAACGCCATCTAGTCCCAAACTAAGCAGAGCTTGTACTATGGGTACTAGATAACTTATATTAATACTTAATACTTTTTTTGTAAATACATACATATTATACATAGAAAATGAATGTTTTTATAGATTAACTCCTGACTTCAAATTTAAACTCAGTTAAACAATAGCTGAATTAATTAAGTCTCAAAAAGTTTTCTCGTTACAAGTATTAAGTTCTACCCTTAGCATTGAATATTTCTCAGACTTTAGAATATTTTTTTCAATATCCCTTTATTTACACGACTGCTGTGCATGAGATCTCGGGTCGGACCAAATTATTGTATGATCTACAAATATTTGTTTCGTAGTTTGGGTGTTATTATATATGTTGTATAAAAAATTATTTATGTATTAATATCAATTGTGTAGGGACTAGATGACGCTGTGTGGTTAGATGTCCAAAAATATTAATTTAGTTAAGACAAATATTTATCTCACAGCAGTCTTAGAGCAGAAATACTTATATAATAGTATATGTTTAATAGCATAACAACGAAGCAATTCGTTTAAATATAAAAGTAATGCCTACATTGTTATAAAATTCATTTCTTCTTAGCTAACACAATGTGCGCTCGCGTGTGTTAATTAACTGTATTCAAGCGATTATTCTTTTTTAAAATACGAAACAGAAGCAGTCGGCCGCTAACAAAGCAATTATTTTCTTTGCGAAATTAATTATTTCCCTTGTATTGGTGTTCTGTTCTATCGTTTTAATTACCGAAGTGGGTGCTACGTGTTGCGACTTACGCGCACTAAAGTATACCGCTACGCCGTAGAGAAAAAGTAGCAGTAGCACAATCAGTAGAACGATGGAGAGTAATCATTGTGTTAAGGAAATTTATCACTATAATATACGTAGCAGTGAAATGAAGCAGTTAATTGAATCCTTACCCTTCTCTACTTTTTTTCTCTCACAACTGTGAATGTTGCCAGACCTAAAATAAAAAGATAAATACATTCATTAGTAAGAAGCTTTTCTTAGAATATATTCATTTGTACATTTCCGAATTCCAGATTGTAAAGTAAAATGGCAAAATGAATTTAGAATATGAAAATATATTCAAATTTAGTCCAAATCTCAATTAAAAATACACAGATAATTTTTGAATTTGGTTATGAATTATGTAATTATTTGAAGAAATTCTCGTCGGAATACGTACCTAATCCAAGCGTGTAATTTAAAATAAACTTTGCTTCCGAATCTCAAGTTGGTTTACTGTTTATTCGCAGCTGTAGTGGAACACAATTTCACCAAACAACAAGAGCCTGGCTAATGGAAATTAGCTTCCAGGGCTAATTGCTATGAATACGTTTAACATAAATCAACGGTGTTTTAAAAAACATGACGTGGGAAAATGGAAAATTGATTCAAAATAATAAAATTCTTATGGAAATTCTTTATCGAGCCTATTTATTTGAATAATGTTAAAACACTTTTTACTTACTTTTCATACTTGTTATGTTAGAAGCAATACTAAAAAGACTTCTCACATTTATTGTAATAATAAATTTAGACATTTCACTAATCCCAAACTTGTCGGAACTGTGATATGGTGATCAGTCTACATGCGTTTATATTTCATCACATAACTATTAATTTGAGAGAGAACTAAAACACTCTGGCTTACGGTCTTTACGCGCCAAAAGAATCGCCACGAAGCCAAGTATTTCTAAACATTCGGCGATAGCGTTACGATTGGCGAAAATACGTTGAAAGAATAATCGCTCGTTCGAGAAGATTATCCGACGATAGAAGCGCAGATGCGTCGCGATTTTCTCATTTATGGGGACGACTTTTAAGCAGTGTTAGTCACCAATCACAAAAAAGTAACAGGCCAGTATAACAGTCATCTTTATCTTTACATAATAAAAAAAGAAGTTGCTTCCGCTGTCTGTTTACTTTGATCTTCTTAACTACGCAATGGATTTTAATGTAGTTTCCAGCAATAAATAGAGCATCAAAAGAAAGGTTTACATGTGTAATACACACATATTATAGTGAAGAAAACCCGAGAATTTCAAAAACTTCCGTGAGAAACCCGGATCGCTAGAAATCATTATGTCTGTTTTCAATTTATGCAATAAGTAAAGTACGGTCTTTTAAAATAAAAAAAAATGGTAAATTCGTTAACTTCTCAGCAACGAAAGATCTAGAAAGAAGTACAACAACAAGAAAAAGACTATTTTATGATAACAATACCCAAACCAGAGACACATTGTCATTATGTGTGTGATTCACAATAGGGATATTAAAAAACACATTCATAATTAATCTATTGGCGACATAGGGAAGGACGACCACTTGTTGAGTTTTGTTTTCTCATATGAATTTGTAACAAAATAGGGACCGGAATCGCCCTGGCAATGGTAGTCATTATCGGATTATAGAAAAAAATATCAAACTGCTATTCCTAAAGCTGACAGTAAGTTGAGTCCTAGATAGTCGTCGATACCGTGGATCTAAAAAATTGGTTTGGAGTATTGAACCATTTCTTTAGCCTGGAATGTCTTTTTACCTCCACCTTTTTTTTCTAGCTATCTTTTCATAATAAAGATTTTCGTAATGTACAGTTGGAAGCAAAATCGGCAATCACTTATATTTCGTTAATTTTTCACTTTTTGAGTATAACATACATACATATCATTGCTATTTGCAAAATGAAAATACCTGTTAGTAGGATAATTAATTAATATATTTTTTTATTTTAGATAGACAGATATTAAGTGAAGTTAACATTTAACAGATTAGTTATTTAAAGAAGTTAGAAATTTGCAAAGTGGCTTATGTGCAGCAGTGGACTATTGAAAACTGTAAATACGTGTTTGACTTAACTGCAAAGTAGAGCTAATACTTTTGAGTCTAGTCAATATTCGTAATCTGCATATTACGTCAGACTTTATAATATATGTATATATGTTAAGATATATTCGCCGTTTTTTGCGAGTTTGCTGACTTCACCCAATATCCACAAAAACCTAATAAGGTTTTATTAACATTAGTAAGTCTTATGTTTTGTGCCTCATAAATACTGAAAGAAGAATCATGAAAATAAAAAAAATTATTCTCAAAAATCATAATATGTGAGATTTAATTCATTTATTTTTTAATTCAATCTCTTCTTGTATTATGAACTTTAAAACGCTACGTATGTTCATTCATCAAACAGATGGGATCAGATTTTCTTGTTTTCTTCTTTTGAGAAATGGCAACAAGGTAATCAGCTATATCTGCCAATGTCTAAAGGTTTCAAATTTTAATCTTCGAGCCTTCCAAGTCTTTATCGTGATAAAAATAATGATAAAAAATGTGGATGAGATGAAATGGGGACCGTCTTCCGAAAAAAACAAAAATCGATCTCTCGGGATCAGATTTTCCCAGATTAGTTTCGTATTTTGAAATAACTTCACTCGTTCAAAAACGGCACACATCGTACTGTCTAAAAATGCAAGTCTAGCCATATTTATATTTGTATTTTATATGAATGAGTGGGGTAACTACCAGGTTCATATACACCCACTTATATTTATCACTCCACTTCTTACTCAAAGTTAACTATTATAAAATACTAAGCGTAAATCTGCTTCGGTTCCGCATAGGTCCCGTATGCGACTGCTGTGCTGAGTTCTCAGGTTCGATTTCCAAGTCGGACCAAATACTTGTATGATTTACAAATATTTGTTTCGGAGTTTGAATGCTTTCTGAGTATAATATTTGTATTTACAAAAGAAGGTATTTATGTTTATGTATCAGCTGTCTAGTACTCAAACCACAAGCTTTGCTTAGCTTGGGATTAGATAGCGTTGTGTGTTAGATCCAAATATTATAAATAAAAATATGTATCTGATAAATATACTAAATAAATAATAAAAGAAAACATAATGCGTATCTTCAAAATTATTGAGAACTTATAAGGACTAATAAAAGAAATCAGTGCTTTCGTAATGGAGTTGTATTTTAATATATTTTACAAATATATTACTTTACGGTAGAATTATAAATCAATTAGCGGGTAACACTTAACATGGCGCCAAAGCCCGTAAAATCCCTCGCTAATTGTTTAATACCGACAGATGGTATTTTTTAAATTTATTAACCCCGATCAAGAATTATGAACTTCATCGCCGTGTTAAGGCTTTAATTAGGATATACTTTCTTGCCCCACCTCCTTTTCAACCACATAATCTATGATACTTAAATGAGACCATACCAAAAAATGCTATCATAACCAAATTAAAGGGCTATAAAGATGTGATAATAGTTTGGTATCACCATTAGTTTGCTGAGAGTTTGAGTAATTGGTCTACATTTTAAATACATGATTGAGAAATTAATTGATGTTTTAACTTCAATTGGGTATTGTTTTTTTTTAATTTATATTTTGGGTATATCGTATAGTTAAAATGCTGACCATATGCCCCAGAATAAATAAACTTGTACATTGACAATGTTTGGTTCTTATGAATCTTTAATATTTAACATAACAATGTTTGAAAAATTATTCAAATTCAAGCACAGCTTTTAACTAAAAAAAATATCAAAGTAAAAACTTATTAATTTTGTAGTTGGTTTACAAAATAATATCACTAATCTTTAATAGCGGGTGTAGTTTTATAACATTCATTACATCATTACTTCCAAAAACTCAGGTGAACGCAAGAAGTAATTTATTTTACACTAATTATGTTTTATACATTATATTTCATACATTTAAAAATACAGAATTAAGTTTTCTCCTTATCAACGGGGACCAGGTGTTAAAACATTACCTACTCATAGCTGAAATGAAAATTAACCGTCCATCTTAACTTAAATAACATTATAGACTTAATTTACTTTTTGCTTGCATATTTACAGCGAGTCTACCCTCGTAATATTTATTTCTGCTTTCTCAAGTCCATTAAATACAATTCAGTATTTTTTCTTAACTTTAGATTTAACGTATACGTTTATATAATAGTTTAGTAAAGTCTAAACATTTCAGTCTTATTTGCGAGCAAAAATGAGCGGATGTGTTCTACACCATTCATTTTAACGTGAAACATAAATGCAGTTTTTGCCTGTGCTTGAAATTCATACGAAAAAATTTAGGGTTAAAGTTGTTAATAGCCTAGTAAAATTCTTTCTGTTTCTCATTAAAATAATGTTTTTAAGCAATTTGGCAATTAACACGACCTTAAAATCTATTTGCGTTTAATTTATAATACTAGATCGTTATCCTTATATTTTTGTTCAAAATTTTTTGATAAGTTACAGAAAAAATCGTAAAAACTAAAGTAAACTGAAAATCCAAAGACACGAATTAAGTAAACACATAACTGTTCTCTAGTGAGTGTTTAAATAAACATATATGTCGCATTACACACGTCAATCCAGACGTTACAACCTTAAAAAATAAGAATATTAAAAGAAATAAAAATTTACAAGAAAAAAGACCTGAGTCAAAATTGTATAGTTAACATAAAAAATTTATCCGAACAAAACTCATAACAATCCTTAAGTACATTGCCTTTTCTACCATTTTATTTCCACTTGCTGGCAACACCAGATATTGTTAAAACGCTTAACGCTAAGCGTCAAAACAGTCCTACACATATAATTATTACTAATTCAGATCTAAAGTTTGTTCTCAACAATATAATAAATAAAATTATAGTATCTATCGTTGTTATCTTATAAATAGTGTTTACAAATTATGTCGGCGAAAAAAGTCACTCGGCAGAAAATAAAACATTAAGCCAATATTCCGGTACAAGATAACTATCGTCAAAATTGTTAAGAAGCGATATATTGGTCTGTTCTACGGGATTATCAGTGCTATAAAATTTGAGATTTTAATACAATCACAAATACTTACATTAAGTAAATATTATAAATAAAATTTTGTACTGTCGTAAGTACGTACACTTCGATATGGCGATAATAATGATATCACATTTTTAACAATTTCATATTCTACCAAAGCGGTTGGTATTTTACGAATGTAACACAGGTAAAGATGGGGACCTTATTGCTTCACACGTATTGCCGTGTTGCTGGCCCATTTTTTCTTGAGTGTGGGAGTGTGTCGTCATTGTTTCCAGTATTGTTATTGTGTAGAAAAGACATTTCTACACCTGCATCGCCTCCCTGGCAAGAGGACAAAACGCTGAATAACGGAAACAAATTTTGAGAAATCGGTTTACAGTTTATAACGCTCTATTAAAAATATTTAAATAACCTATCTAAGAAAATTGGTAAATATTTTACAAAATCTATTTCTTAGAACTTCTTGTGCGATTTTGATGATTTGAGTTTTTTTTTTTTGTGTCCGTGAATATATATAATTAACGTAAAAGTAATATTTAAGAAATGCGAAGCTAATAAAATTGATATTTAAACAAAATGTAGATATACATTAAAAATCTAACGTGTACTTCTGCGAACATGTTTAAAAAAGCTTATTATAAATGTGATTGACGGGTGGTGTGCAAATACAAAGAAACAAAGTAAGTCTCGAAAGTAACACTAACAATTATTATTTCTTTAAGATAATTGTTATTTTTTGTATATTTGTGTACCATTGAAATTAATGAACGAACAAAAAAATGAAAAACAAGTGAGCTAACTTTATTTAATATTCATGTAGTAAAAAAATATGTAGTGAAATAGTAAGTTACAATGAGACTTTTATAAAACTTTATGTATTTGTTTTACCTCAGAATGCATCGGATTTGCAGTAATAGTAATGGGTACTTTAGCTTGAAGATACCCATTCGTCCCGCCACTTTCTGTCACATTTCCTTTTTCTTCTGAAATAAAATAGTTCATTTATTTTACATCCTTCAAACATAAAGTTTAGTATTTATGATAAAAATTGACATTACACAGTAGGCGTAATAAAAGTATTCAGTAAATAATTCCCGCATATAAATTTACAAGATAAAATCTAATAACGGAGATCAACCACGCGACATTTTGAATTTCGTATCTAACGGAGTAAGTAATCACAGAAAAGTACATTTCGCTGCTTTAATTAAGTCTCTCGTTCATATAAACATTCCCATACAAATAGGGCGTCATTTTAAAAGGAATCTGGACGTGAAATAATAAAGTCAATATGTATTCGAAAACGTGGGTTACGATGCAAACGTTTCAAGTTTTGTACATGGACAACGAGTGAATCGGGTTAGGAATTAAAAACGAGGAAATTTAAAATTAGTAAAAAAGTTAAAAGGCTGCTGAGAAAGGAAGGGATTTTATTTACACGGATGATTTGGGAAATGTAAGCTTTTGTCCTGATGTTCGAAGTATAGCCGCTTTATTGGAAACCTTCACGTACGGTACGTGAGAACCATACTTCGGCTCGGCACCAATGGGGCTAAAAGCGGAGTGATACGGCTTCGAGAAAAATCACTGTTAGCCTCCGCAGTGCAATGGTAGCATATGCGAGTGATGTGCTTGAGGTCTGGGGTTCGATTCCCGGCTCGGATCAAATGTTTGTATGATCTGCAAATATTTGTTTAGGAATTTAGGTATTTTCTGTGTATGGTACGTACGCTTTAAAAAAATGTAAAATAAGTAAATCTAACTGTCATAGTACAAGTTCTGCATATTTTTAAGCTTGATGCCGGAGCTCAGAAATATTTATTTACTATTTCAATGCTTTTTTTCGAAAGAGTTACCGAGCGCGAATCTCCCTGCCCTCTCACGTCTCCTGAATCTGAGGTGAGGACACAACGGATGGCTGTTGAATTAAAATTCCATTTAACGGGAGCATGAAATTGAGATGAATGGATGAAGTAGAGGCTACTTATCACCAGACGCCCCGCCTGGTACTTTGCCCTTCTATACCCAGACCTTACCTTCTCTAAAAGAAACAACGAACAATCTAACTGTCGTAAAAAATTTACATGGTATTGTTTCTTCCAATACAAGCGCTTAGTAGATGAATGGAAAATCCACGGTTCTTTTTGTATAGACTTACATGTGAACATGGATTAAACCTGGATCCTAAGAGAATTTTAATGAAACGTGAAATGGGTCTACAACAGCGGACAAGCTCTAATTCGTAAGACCTATGAAAACAGTAGTGAATATCATTCGGTTGCTTATGGGAAATGTGGTAAAGGGAAAGGCTGTCAAATTTAATACTGTTATATTTAACTTGTTTCACATATCAAAATATATTTATCTTGTATCATAAACTACCCTTTGACTTATAGTTATGTTAACATTAAATTGTATGAAAGAATTCAATGTTTTGTTGTGTACAAAAATATGTAATCATGTTTTGAACAAATTCAAATATTGACTACACTATTTAGTCAATATTTGAACTTTGTGTTGAATACTAAATATGTAGTGTGATCACAAAATAGTCACTGACAACACGTGTTAATTAAAAGTACATATTTCTAAACAAAAAACATAAATGTATTTTATGAATGTATTTCTGTAGTCAAAGTTTGAATATTCTAGTAAATACCTGAATATATAGTATGTTGGTAAATTGTTAAGAAGAAATTATCTTTATTTGGCTTCCAAAGATAAAACAATATCTCACAGTCGTTACCGAAACCGACTGTGAATCTTCCGAATGAGGATTAATTAGTAATAAATTATGTTCTATGCTTTAACTGCGACAACGTGGAATAATGACCCTAAATCCTAAATTGACCTAAATAAAATAAATGACTTCTTTTGTGGGCTTTAGTATGTACATTGATCTGACAAAATAAATGGAACGGTAAGGACGCTCGTTCGGTCAAGTGACTGCGGTCATTAAAAGATCGTTGCTCGACTCAAATGAAACTAAATTTAAACAAATAAAATTGTCCATCAAACGTTTATTTCGTAGAATTACACTCTTAATTTGGTTGTAATATTTATAGAGAGGTATATAAATTTCGTTGTAAATTGCAGATATTTAATACGCAACAAAAAAAAAGGGAAATTGAATTTAATATCTGACACATGGTGGTTTCTTAAGAAAATCTACTGCATGATAATATCTGGTAATGTTAAGTGTAGATTTGAATGACCTTGCCCGTGGTCAATGTTGGCTCATAAAGGAAACGAATGAGAGACGTCTGCATGTCAGGTGTGAATTATTTCACATGAAAGTATCCCTAAATAGGCATGAACGTTTTACGGAGAAATCAGCTAATTATGGTGTTTACATTGTACACACAGTTGTTGTACAGTTTGATAACCGACGAGTCTGACAGACAGTCGGTTGGAAGTGGTTCTAAATCTAAAGAAAACATTGAATTTTATAGAAATATCTGTAATATATAGATAAGAGTTTTAATAGTAAACCAGGAAATTAACATAAGCCGTTAATACTAAAAACTTTTTACGCTAATGTACGAAAATATTTTCAGTGTAAAACCATAAAGAAAGTGAAATATAAAACTTATTCTTTTAGAAGCATAAACTTACTAATATCCATAAAAAATGCTCCTTTTTAAAGGCTAAGGAACTTTTACTTTAAAAGACGCATCATAAAATAGGTGTAGCAGTAGGCTCCCTCTAGCGAGTTGCGCCTCAAACACGTGTTAATTAAAGAGGGAACTATTATTAGTACCGCTATCTGTGTCGAATATGAAGTTACAAATTGCACAGTCTCATGTTTCAGTGTTAAATTAATATTGTAAATTGAGTATGCTAAGCTACTGTTGTGTTTTCTGTTGTGTGTTCATATCTCTTGTGTAGTTCTACAATTGAGATACATAAACATATGAATGTTCAATTACCACTGTCGAGTTTATAAAAGTAATTGGAGTACTGTTTTAGTCTATATTATGTATTAAGTGATATATATGTGTATATTCATCAACAGTCTAGCTAATATAGTACGGGCTCTACACAATTTGAGATTAAACGGTTGTGTGCGAAATGTGCTGAAGTTATTATTTAATATTATTAGTTTAGCGATCCATTTTAGTCGTACACACGCAGATTCAAATAAATCAAGTTATAATAATTTCAAATAATTAAGTATGTTTTTTAAATATTAATGTAAAATAACATAGTTAGTTGTGGCCGAGCTCCGTAAATAAAGATTTATAAACAATATTTTTTTTTTATATATATTTAATGTATACATGCAAAATAACAAAGTTAAAACAGAGGTTGAGTCACAAATATGCAAATGATACAATAGGCGGTCTTAACGCTCACGGCGATCTCTTAATTATTTAGTTCACAGATAATCAACAAATTACATAACAGTTCAGTTTCAGAGCTAATATAGGTTATATTAAACTGGGTACCACGGATTTAATTTTTAGGAGACACCTATTTACCCACATGTAACGAACGTCCCTCAGGAACGTCTGGTGGGGTAACTTAGGGCTCGAAAACACTGGTCTTAACTTACTATGAGCTGTTGGTCTTCTAGCCCGTCGACAGAGGAACAGCGCTGTGACCAGGACGACGAGAAGAGCTGCAGCACCTAACGCCCCTCCGGCCGTGACCAGCGCACCTCCGCCAGATGCCTTAGTGCTGGAAGTTTCTTCCGTAGGTGCTGGACTCGTGCTGGTCAATGCACCGGCTGCTGGACGAAGAGTTTTCGCTGACTGTTGACAAAACAATTTATTTTCAATAATAAACAAAATAAAAATACTAAATACATGTTTATTTTCTCATCACAATATTTTAAATACAAATATTATGTTTAGTTGGTAATACAATCTCTCGAGACAATATATGAAAAATTGATGCCTAAGCTAAGTATAAAACTGTGTAGGTCGGTATAGGTCCATAGGGCTCTGCTTCGTGTTTTAGTAAAATGCACGAAGGATAAGTGAGTTTTGCTCACAATATACTGTAGTTCATTATTATGTTAATTATTTTATCCTTTAGCAATAATAGAAATATATGTGCACTTATCAAATGACAAATATTTGAAAAACTCTAATGATAACCTGATTGTCAAAGTATTAGTTGAATGGATCATCTTCATCATCATCATCATCACTATCAGCCTATCGCAGTCCTATGCTGGCCATAGGCCTCTCCAATTGTACGCCACTTAGTTCGATCCTCGGCTAATAAATAATAAATTAATAAAAAACTTACCGCGCATAATTTTTTATGTAACCAGTGTCACTCTCACGACTAAGACGAATCTATTCACACCACTCTTATAAAATTACGATAAACTGTTTAGGCTCTAGGGCGTGCCAAAGAAATATACATAGTTACAATTGAAAAACATAACCTTCCCTCTTTCGTAGTCGGCTCATATCATTTTGAGCTCAAACAAAATATTTCCATGAAAGCTATGTCATCCATTTTCGAAGTCTAAAGTAGATTAAAAAAAAACCCAAAGCATGGCTGTACCTAGATAAGATCGAAGCGAACAGACTGCGAAAGGGGTTTAATTTTACAATAGATAAAATGAATAGACGATTACATAATAGTTGCATACCTTAATAGCACTGAAATCAGATGCCGCCTGGGCAGTGTAGGCCTGCAGTTTGATATCGTAGCCGGTGTCAGGCGTTAAGTGGTTCATCAGCAAGCGCCGGGCTCCGCCCGCCACAGTCACCTTCTCATAAGGACCGGCGAAGTCTACTGCTCGGTAGTATACGTAAAAACCTTCAGCTTCTACCCCACCGCCGCTTGACCACTATTAAAAAACTTATTTTATCAACCAATCACAGTCAAGTCTCGCTAAATCATTAGTAAAATCAAATAGCGCAAGCTCATTGGCCAAATCCTATTGTTACACACTTACGTTTCTTTCCATAAAATCCCTCACAAAGATTGAGAGAGGACAATTCCCCGTGTAGCTCCCTTTTTTTCGCCGTCCGGAAATCCCCTCGGATACCACGGTGTATGTCCCGGTGGCATGTCGGACTCGAACCGACTAAAACCGAACGCCGTCTCGGGTACGTCGGTTAGTAAATAGTTGTTACTTATCTCTTATCTACCTATTATTTAAAGTTATCTTAATTTTTATGGCAGCATGTATCCTTTTAGTTGTAAACTTCTAGAAAAAAAATAAAGAGAAATAAGTTCAATCCGTTCATTCCAATAAACCCCATCCCGGAGTTTTATAGCTATTGTTATGATTATGTATCGTTTTTGGGGTGATTTTAAGCGTGCCAAGCAAAATTCCTTTTATAAGAGGTTTCTAACTTTTGGACAGTTGAAATATGATTTTTTATAGAATAAGGGGCAAACGAGCAGACGCATTGCCTGGTGGTAAGCGATAACCGCCGCCCATGGCCACCCGCAACACCAGAGGTTACAAGTCTTTAGGGGATGGGAGGAAGGGTTGGTTGGTTGGTTTTAGTATGGGCCTCCAGTATCCTCACTCACTCGGTAAAACAAAGCGCAAAAGCTGTTTCACACTGGTTGTCTGTGAGGCCGTGTCGAGCAAGCACTGTTGTGCTGAAGCGTGGCTCTCCCATTTCGACAAAGAACAAATATTATGATAAACATTTTCAGATGATATATATATGATATTATGACATCATGAAATACAAGAGAAGGACATAACCTTATTTATTTATAACATATAAATTAAACGCACAATAGTTTATACTCACATTCCAGTCCAGTTGTATACTTGTAGCCGACATGGGAACGGCGCCTGTGAGGATAGGAGCTCGCGGAGCTTTGAAACCACCGCGTTGTAAGTGAAACCGACTGGAACTCTTGCCTGATTTATTATCTTGGTTCGAATATACAGCTGCTATTCGGAATCTGTGCGGAGGGGATAGATTATACTAGATAAAGTCAAGTCTATAAATAAATAGGTATACACCCTTTTTGCAATTTAGAAATATGACATTAAAAAAATAAAAAAACCATGTTTTAACCTATATAAATAAAAGTGAATCATAAAAATGTATGTACGCGCAAAACTTTAGATCGACTGCACCAAATTAGATTATTCTTTTTTTATGTATTTGTATTATTTTTTACTGTCAGGACAAGGTTTTGCATTGAAGAAATAAACAAAACTTATATTTTCTTGTTCCACTTAGTCGTATACATTGTAGCGCTACGGGAAGTTTTTTTTTATTTAAAAAAAAAATAATTCAGAAAATTTTCACGAAAATGATTACGGCGGTACACAGTACGCCGGGTCAGCTAGTATAATTTATAAATAACCTAATTCCAATTTCAAAATTGACGTACCGTTATAGTAGTCTGAATAGTTAGATAAGGCGTGGATAAATCATATTGAATTTGAGGCACAAACAATGTTAACTTTTATTAAATTATAAACGTCAGAAACTTAACCTTATTCATAATTAATAGTACTCATAATAATTTTCGATTTCACATAATGACTAAGCAATTATTCACGCAAGATACAGGTCGCGCAACTGCGAGTAACTACAAGTACTACCAAACAACTAAATCTAGTTAATCTGAACTGTATATCGTATCGACTAAATTTTATATTCTGACCTGAAACACAATTAATAGGTAACAAGAGCAGAAAGGTAATACAGAAAATAAATAAAAAGCTGGCATTATATCTTTAAGAGAAGCTTATTAAGTTTTACCTCAGGTTTAAAGAGTGCTTACTTAAAACAAGAAGTGTTCTTGTTTTCTTGCTAGAGCATAAATATATTAAAAAACAACCACATATTTAAAGGTTTACTAGTTTTTTTAAAAAAATATCTATTGTATTTTACTTTTTTGTATCTAGCGTCTCTAAATAGTTTCAATAGTTCGACCATAGACACAAGAATTGAAAAGGACCAATTAATTTTATCTTCGTTCTGAGTTAAGAAGCTTAAAATCTAATTTAGGTCGTATATATCCGTGAACATTCTACATTTTTTTTAAATAATTATTTTCTCGACCCGTAGTATCCTATAAATTGCAGTTGTATATATTCTTATTTATTCTTATATATCTATTCTTATCTATCCTTGCTTTATTACTAGTATTGGAAACGTTATAGACATTTATTTATTTATTTGTTTTTTAGACTCCTGTGCCTTAACCATTTAACAGAATATTATAAAATGTGGCACACGTATTAAAGGACTATAAAAAAACTAAATCAAGGAACTTATTATCTAGAAAAAAGTAACGTGGCTGGGAAATACCTAATTTGATGAACATAAATAGAATAAGTTCAATAGTAATGACTCACTATATTCAGAGATGATATACAAGGAAACCTAATACAAAGTACTTACTTGTAATATTTGTCAGGAATGAGGCCGTCTATTTGGTACGAGTGAATGTAAGGTGGGATGTCCTGGTTAGCAGTATTCCATTGCTGGTTGCTTGAATTGCTGACTTCTTTGTATTGCACCTTAAAATAATACCAAGTTAAGAATAATATTAATTTATAAAACTAAAATTAATAATTGTGTATTGCTTCAATGCTATAAGATTAATCTTTTCATTGTCTCCAAACTGTGCGTTCGAATCATTAACACCATTAAATACGAATCCGATAATTGTTCGTGTGGATACGGATTAATAACGCACAGTGACAATACAGCTATTTTTACCGTGGGTGACATAAGAGACGGCTAAGGAAACAAACAAGAAAACAGAACAAACAAAAACAGGCTAGCATGATATTGTAAGCCAAAACAATGTTCTTTTTAAAAAAACAACTACCGCACTAGAAATAAAAAGTGTGTCGCAGGGGACTTTAACACATGGGGACAAACTTGCATGGAACGGACACAAAGAACACCCAGATTCATAACAACAATTTGTGGATTTGTTGTTCAATATACGATTTGAACCCACAGACCACATGTGCATCATCTTTTCTAGAGAGAGACCTATGTCGAGCAGAGGCTGTTGATCACCCATCGATGACGTAAATTAATGTATTGCGGCTTCAAAACATCCAACGGTAAGATTACGTAGCCACAACGTAGTCTTGCCAGTCCCCAACCCGCACTTGGCCAGCATGGGGACCTATGGCCTTAACCCTCTCTTGAGAGTAGACCCCAGCCCAGCAGTGGGACATTATGGGTTGTTGATGATGTCTTTGTCTAGAAGAGATCGCCGTGAGCGTCAAGACCGCCTGTTGTTTTATTTGCATATTTTGTAAACTCATCCTTTGTTATACTTTTGGAATTTTGTTTGTATACAATAAAGATATCAATAATAAATAAATAAATTCCTAAATCCATCTTGAGTTTAGTATTCCATTAGGAAGCGGTTTATTCGCTACCTTGATGGTTCCTAATGCACTCTATATTATGGTAACGATTGCACGTACTGCCGTAATGCAATGCTTATGCATTTATGTACTCAACAGAGTAAACTGTCGCTGAGTGTCGAGAATTATTTTATTAAACATTAACAATTGTATTATGCCGCTCATAATTTCTCAAATTTAGATACATCAAACATAAATTTCTTGCATTTCTCTTATTTCTATTTGAGATAGGCGCAGTGTAAAATATTGCAAAGAATTTGAGCCTGGCGTCTTAGAGCACGTAATCATTTTAGACAGGGCATACAAAAATGGTACGACAAATGGAGGCCGGAGAAAATGTCGGAGTCGCATATCCGTCTGCATTTGGAGATCTACTTGGCCAGGGACTTCAACAAGCTTAAATGCAAATCGGATGCAATTTAAAAATAGCTATCAAAACCATAGGTACTTGAAAGAATTTCTTAGTTTAACTTTGCAATGGTAATCGATTTTACAAAAGTTGAATAGTATATATACATATTCCATAGAAAATACTTTATTTATTTCAAATAGTAATTAGTAGGTAGGCAAAATTAAAATAATCACAACTTTAAAGGTTGGGACAAGTACGAGTTTGACTCATCTGTGAAGATTTGAAAACAAAATCCTGAAAATTAAAAATAGAACCATTTATATTCAAACAAAAAATTGGTTTCAATGAGAATTCCTAAAGTTACGGAGTCGATAATAAAAACTCGGAGTAACTTTGGCCCGTATTACATCCATAACGAACAAGTAACTCAGGAGTATGCACTTCTCATAACAATCTCAGCTTTTCTTTGAAGACTTTCATGAAAGAAACCAATAAAACGTATTCTTGTTATAATAATACTGCTAGATAGACGATTTTTATGTTTTAAACTTTTCTATTGGAACTTAACTTGATTAACGTCTTATCTTAATGTCCGGTTAAAGATTAATTTATTATGCGATTTAATTTTTACATACATACTGGACTAGCGTGGGGAAGTCGACACACGCACATATTTTGTCTTTCTTAAACTGAGCAAAATGCAGACATACTACACTTTATTTTAAATAAACATTTATTATGTCAACCAACATGTCGACAGCTTTGTACAAATAACAAGTGTTTTTGTATGTTTGTCTTTCCTCGATATTAGAATATATCGCAATGAGGTTTTCTAGTAAACAACCTGTTTAATCTCGAAAGTTCGTTCCAAGAATTGTCTTTGAAATAACTTCTTGGTGAAACCTATCAATATTATTTGTTGTGTATAAATAATACTAATCGTGACGAATGTGAATGAATAATAGAATTTTTCCTAGAAAAACTAAAGTATGGGTCTGGAAGGAAGTCTTTTCGTATTTTGTGTGTATTAAATTAAAGAAAAATTCCTTTGGTTGTATTTTTTGTTGCTGGCTGGTTTTATTTTCAATAAACGTTCCAAAAAAGTAAAAAAAATAAATTCGCTCCCATTTTCTATATTTGATTTTTTCCGCCAAAATGAGTAAATCCAACGAAAAAATTCGATACAATCTGTGTACCTGATAAACAACAACCACGTAAACTGATTGACACAAGACAAAAGGACGGACAAAGTGATCCAGACAAAAGGACGTACAAAGTGATCCTACAAATGTTTTCTTTCTATTACTCTACAGAAAAGGAATACCTCGAAAATTAAAGAAACTCAATTAACATTTTTAATTTAACACCGTAAGTTTGTCTTTTTTATATTTATTATCCAAAACATTACACGCCTAAATCAGATCGGTTTATAGGCGAGAGGGATTTGTTCAAGTTACTGAAATTATTTTGTCTTGAAACTAATCAGGTTCCATTATTAGTTCATATTATTCTCTCAAGCACTTACCTTGAAAAACCTGATGGAGAGCCCTTGGTTGTCGTGAGACCAAGACACCATAACACTTTCGTCGTTTAATCTGGTGACGTTTGGACGTGATGGAGGTATCAAAACAGGTGCTAAGAGAAAATAAAAGCAAATTATAATTATTGTCGATTACATAATGTGCTTTCTTGTTCGTTACTGATAAAATTTCAAATTCTATATGAAAAAAAAATACCGATTAATCAGAGGATTAGTCGATTGTGGTGGCCGCCCGTAAACCGGAGAATCTTATGAGGTTGCCGGCAAATGGAGTTAGATGCGTCTGTATTAGGTTTTAGGGGTTTTTAGGGTGGCGCTCATAGCCCAGTTGCACTCGGTGATTAGAAACAATCAGCGAGGGTAAGCAACGATGGCGCGGTCAATACCTGGATGGGTGACCGCTGGTGGCATGTTACCATGAGCGTCTCCGTGATTTGGAGGTCACGTTAAGCAGTCGGTCCCGGTTGTTATCATACGATAACAGTCGCGAAGCTTAGTTGGAGGCCTTCGGGCGGCTTAAAAACATCCAACGGCAAGATTTACGTAGCCACAACGTATTCTTGCCAGTCCCCAACGCGCACTTGGCCAGCGTGGGGACGTATGGCCTTAACCCTCTCCTGAGAGGAGACCCGAGCCCAGCAGTGGGACATTATGGGTTGTTGTTTGTATTAGGTTTTTGCTCATTATTGCTACGCTGAGCATGCGATTTGGGTTCCTTTTCTTTATATATGGGCCTGTCAAAGTAATTTTACTTTTCGTGATGGAAAGCAATGAGTAGAACCCAAGAGAAGTGGTCATCATTGCAAATGCAGATAATGGAAATATGTAGCATGGTGACCCACACTTTGGTCGGCCTTTTAAGATGCTCCTGCAACTGAAAACGACAGAATGAATGTTGTCTTTTCACTTTGGTCTTCCCTAAGACGGCGACGATTCGAGCCGGCAGGTTCGTGCTGAAAGCAGTGTGGTTCGGTTCGTGAAACTTTCACGTGAATTTACAAATTATTTGATACTAACATTGATTGATTCATTAAACGCAACTGTCGAGAATGTTTAGTCTTTTTTACCAAAAAGCTTGAGTTGTTTAAATTTTGTTTTACTCACGTTTATGTTTCCTAGGGTTTTTCTTGCTGTGCTTTTTTGGAGGTTGCATCGGGTATCTGGTCTTCGGAAGTTCAGGAGTATAATCCTTTATCAAGAACAGTATAAAAAATTATTTACTACATTCTGCAGTCATATAAATGATCAAAGTTATTGTATAATATTTATAGTTTACTCAATCTTGAAAAATAATAAAAAAATGGTATTAATTCTTTTGTTGCGTCACTAAACTAAATATCTGGTTTTAGTGAAGAAGCACATTATAAGGTAGCGTCACTCTTAGTGTGACATACCTAATTTTAATCTACATTTGGAACTTCGTTTGACAGGGAAAAACTTATTTTTAGTTCACTGTAGAGAGTTTTCGAGCAACAAATTATCACCATTGTTTAGGGACTTAATCTTACTAACTTTTAACTTACATTGCTAACAAGTTACTTTTTACTCAAATAAAAAATGAAATAAGATAATGAGTCAAAGAAATAGGTAGTTAATAAAGACCTGGTCAGATATCTGTAAAGGAACCACGGAAAGCATTCCCGCTCCGTACGCGCAACCCAATACATTGCACGCGAAGCACTGCACGATGCCCGCGTGACGCTTCTGTACGTGCTCGATGTACAGGTCCGTGTCTGTGGGACAAAACATTTACTTACATTCTAAAATGGAACTCAATTGTACTTATTCCATTATTTTAATTTATTTCAATCCTGATCTTTTTTTAACCTGACTTTTTTATGGAAAATAACTTTAGACATTTAAATAAAAAATTATATTTGCACATAATTGGCATATAGAGAAGCAATATTATGTGCAAATTATATATTTTGCTGTTAGCGCTCCTAATAAAATAAAAATAAAATATCAGTTGTTTAGTACCTAGTAGTTGTCTAGTATAGTACAAGCTCTGTACATCTGTAAAAAAAACCCAACTCTGGAATAAATATTTGGTCCAACTTGGTAATCGAACCCAAGACCTCATGCACAGCAGTCGTATAAGTATACCACTTATACGACTGCTGTGCCACCGAGGCAATTAAGATTACTACTAGTAACAAATTTAAAGGTTACTAGTAACTTATTACCAGAATGTATTTTAACAAGTTCCATCAAGTGCTGACAATCGAGAATATGAATTATTAAAGTTTTACTTATTGACTACACGAATAGTACACCATATATATAGGTATATATAATTAGTACACGATATTGAAATACAAACATATGACACAAGTATGATCAACAGTTTTTACCAGTACTGTTGGGTTATAGGTCTCTCTAAGGCTTACTTGGTTAGTGCTGTTGTCATGCTTGTTTGATACCTTAGTGAGATTTTACGACACCCACGGGATGAACAAGGGTGGCGACCCTCCGCTTTCTTAATGTAACATAGCTCGGAATCCAAACACAATAATGGATACATATAAACTATATACATGTATGGATAAAAACTACTCCTCGAATGTACTAATACTATTTTTCTAAAACTAATATAAACTCACTGTTAAACTTAATGCCCTGTCCGGTCTTCAAAACTTCAGCGTTAAGCACCCAGTACACATTTGGTGCTGGTTCTCCATAGGAATTCCCACATGATACATGAGCTTGCATTCCCTCGTTAGGAGTGGCCACTGAGACGTTGCCTTCCCAGCGAGGTGGCTGCAGAGCTATGACCTTCCATGAACGACGGATGCCGTTAGCTGAGCAGGAGTAGATGCCCTAGAAAGAAAAATGTAAATTATTATACATATCCTGTATGTATAATACTAGGCCGTTTAAAAGAAGTAGTGATTCTTGAGTAAGTATACCTTGATTTGTTTAATAAATAACTACTTTGAAATATTAAATACTTTGCTTCTGAAATTTATTATTTGATTGAATGATAATGATACCTATAGCATTATACTAGTCTGCTAGGGTTTGCGCTTAGATTCAAGTAAGTGTAAGAGAACTTGACGATACTGACATTCTTTACATTTTATATTTAAAAACAATTAAAATTATGTATAAACATTTGATAATTGGGCGTGGAACTACCTTTCAATTTACTTCATTGTGGTGTTTAGTGTAAGCAAAAATACACAAACTACAATATTAAATCGATATGATTTATCATATATTATTAGATTTACTTGTAGTACTGAAATGAAAGAAACCGTGTCTCGCAGAGCACGTGAACCTGTCGGTCCCATAGAATTATGAGAGAGACGGAATAGAGAATGCACATGTGTTTTCGCACACAGTTGTGCACTATAATATCTCCTGCGTAGTCGGCTGGTCTCCATTGAGACTGACCGCCCGCCGTGGCCGTAATCGGCTGGGAAAATATTATTTATATTAGTGAAAAGAAAAACTAACCTCATTAGCTGGTGTGAAGGGTGAAATAGTAAGAACGTTTGAATTATTATGTTCTTTAAGGATTCCTTCGCCCTCTAAGCTCCACGTGATCTTCGGAGGAGGAGTGCTTACTGCTCCGCACCATAAACGCAGAGCCTCGTTAGGTTTAATAGGCATTGTAAGGACTCCTTCACTGTCTTCAACACCTACGTAATCCTCTGTCTCTAAAAATCTGCAACAGTATATATAACTTTTGTGTCATAAATAAAGTAGAAACATATCAATTTAATTTTAGAACTAATTACTAAAATTTTAGAGCTGTATTTTCGGATAGCTTATAACCAAAATCTTTTTCGTTTATAAAATACAGTTCTTTGTTTAGCCTAAATCTAAATAGAGTTATGAGAATAAAAACACATTATGTAGATATAAATATTAGTGTTACTTATAATACTAACAAGTTTTTGAAGTGTTAATACTTATTGAGTAAATAACTACATCTGTAAAAACGATTTGACTATTCTAAGCTACCCATTTAGGCAAGGTAACAATCTACAAATGTAAACTTGATTAAAAACTAACAAATGTATAGAAATGACGTCATCTCACCTCTAAGTCACGTGGTCAAAACAAAATCATAGTCAATACAAGAGAATAGAAGCTTTAGCATTTGTAGAAAGGGATTCGACACAAAACACTTGCATCTTTGCTAAGAGGGATGCTCTCAAAAATATCAGTCGAATGAAATAGATGTGACGAATTGTATGTAAATATAACTCACCGTACTTCTCGATTCCCTTCGTATTGTATCTTCAAGTGAATCTTTTGCGCCACGTCAAGAACATCTCCACTAAGCTCGTTCGTAGCTCTACAGCTGTACAACCCGCTGTCTGCGACAGTTGCATTGTGTATCACTAAGACACCGTGAGGAGTTTCTATCTGTCTTCTGTTACCCTGTAAATGGAGAAAACCATGGCATTTTGTTATAAATAACATATTACTTCTTGTCCTTACTTTTTTACAACGTAATCACTTTACGTAAACAGGACAGACACATCTAGCATGTCAAAGAATGCTAGGTAAAGCATGTCTTTCAGTTCGATTAAAAAAGGCGCCTGTTTCTAGATTTAGCAGGCAAATGGTGGGTAAGAGGATTACTGGTTTTTATTTTAAAAGAGTACGAGTATTATTAAATAATCTGTACTAAGAAGGTTTCAAGACTTGGCAATGTTTTGTACTTATTTGATAAGATATTACCTAATTCATGTTACGTGGCATTTCCCCGAAAGTATATTATTTTAACATATCTCAAAGTTAGGTACAATGTTTAACATATACATATAAATACATATTTCTGACATCTAACATACAATGCCATCTAGTCCTAAACTAAGCAGAGCTTGTATTATGGGTACTATACAACTTATATGAATACATAAATACTTTTTTTTGTAAATACATACATATTATACATAGAAAACAGACTAGTGTTAGAAGACAAAACAAAAAAATGATTTACATTTTTTGGACTACATTCATGTAATAACCATCGTGTAAATAACAGAGTATATTAATTAGTCTATTTGATACAAAAGTTATATAATTATACTCGCCCTACTCGTACTTCAATCGTCCAAAAATGTTTCCATATATATGATATTGAGCACATATTAGAACACATATAGCTACCATTAAGAACAGTATGGCACAACACAATCATATTGGAATGTATTTCGAGAATTCTAGACTTTTAACAAAATTGAAAATGTTATGTAACAAACATGTTTGCCGTAGTTTCCTTAACTTTTCTTTTTCTTCCTTGTTGGACCCCTCACCTTTAAAAAACCTTGGTTGTTAGTAAAAAAGCTATGAGGCTTATATGGGTCAGCCCGATATGACAGAAGATAACTGCACGGTTGGTCTTGTGGTTTGGGCGGTCGTCTCAACACATTCTACTATGCCAAGTGTCGAGGGTTCAAATCCCACATGGGATAACACTTTGTGGGATCTACAAATTGTTGACCTCAATGTAGGCATTCTTTATGTCCGTTTCATATATGTTTATAAAGTCCCTCGTGACACAGGATGTATATTTCTAAAGCATGAGTTGTCTTTTAAGTTACAGCAAACCGATGTTGGGCAATTTTCTGTTTTTCATTGAGTGATTCATATCAGAGGCCAAAAAATCCCCTTACCACGGGGTGCCAGAGTACCTGAGGCGGCTAGTTGCAGACTATTTGGAGGAGCGTACCATCGTGTACGAGGATCGAGAGGACGCCTCGAAACGGCGACCAATGTCGTGCGGCGTTTTGCAGGGGTCTTTCTTAGGAACATTCCTGTGAGACGTGAGGTACGACTGGGTCCTTCGAGAACGTCTCCCCCCCCCCGCCCCTGGGCTGGGCGTAATTTGTTACGCCAATGACACATTGGTCACAGCCCGAGCGCTCCAGCCGGTCATCCTTGGGCGGCAGCACGAGACCTTTCCTTCCGACTGACGGGCACGGTTGCTTCGGTAAGTACCTGCACTCGGTCGCTAGTCACTGCGACTGCAGTGAGAACTCGGCCCAGCACACGCTGGCTGTGTACCCCGCTTGGGCACCGCAGCATCGGACCCTCACTGCAGTCATCGGTGGAGATCTCTCGCTGCCGTCCGTCGTACGCTCCATAGCCGGTGGCGAGAGCAGTTTTACCGCAGTCGCGACCTTCTGCGAGGAAGAAATCTCGCAGAAGGAGGCGGCGGACTCATGCCGCCCTGAGTGTGGCCGCGGATGGTAAGGCCGGGTTTTCCCTTCTATCAGCTTCAGAGACCAGCTGCGAGGAGGCGACGTAAGGCATGTGTTGTACGTCGCCTAAATTGTGAAAGTTCACTAGCGGACGGTGCTCGCTTCAGTGCGGGCAGGCGCTGGGAGGGGTCCGGGTGGCGTAAGAAAGCGGTTCCCGGATCCCTCCCGTCTCAGGCGCAGAGTGGCACACAGTGTGGTTTTAGTCGGTTCGATTCCGACACAGCGCCTTGCCGCAAACCCGGTGGGGTGAAGACCCGAGGGGGTTTCCACACGAAAAAAAAGGGCTAAAAACCCTTGAGTGAGCTTAATTCTTAGGATCGCTCTTGGAATGTCCCCTACATTCCAAGAGCGATACTTGTTGAAGTGTATTGTGTAAATTGTACTACAGTACTAGTTATTTATTATCAAGGGATTCGTTTGCTCGCTTGCCCTAAATGATATTTAAAAAATATAAAATCAACAGCACATTAGTACTATTAACTTCGGCGTTACGATAATAAAGTAAAAGTTTGTGATATCTATTGCCATAATGTATATATAAAAACTATATATATATAAAAACGAAGTACCACTCACTGATTAATCACGAAATCTCAGAAATTTTAACATCTACAAGCTTGAAATTTGTCAGGTAGGTTCCTTATAGGTTGTAGACATCGGCTAAGAACGGATTTTACGAAACTCCTCCGAAAAGTTTTTATGAAAGTTCTAGATATTTTTGAAGTACGAGACTTGAAGTTTAAAATGTATGATGCTCTACAGATGGTGTAAAGGTGTACTAATAATATATCTTTAGAAATCAACCCCCTTTTGGGGTTAATACGGGGGATGGTAGTGTACGAAAGTTCAATGTTAATGAAGTTAAAGTAATTATGGCAGAAGGATTTTAAATGGTATTATGCAAATACCTAAATAGACACGTACGAAGGCGCGGGCGGCTGCTAGTATATTATAAATAGCAAGTAAACGTTAATATTATAAATATTAGCGTATCAAATAAACGATCAAAGCGACCACAAATTTAGCGAAACACGCTTCATGTTTAATATAAAAGCCAAATATAAATTTAGTTTAGTAACTATTCACATTCTAAGCAGGAAAATCTGTATCAAATATCTTTTGAAACAAATTACGTTTTAGCTTTAGAGCCTCTAGATATTCCTGTTAGGTAAGAGGTCTGTCTTATTATTTTGTAAAAAACGTAGAAAGGCAAATATCAATAAATATCATTCCCACTTATGTAATATATATAATATGTAGGTGGTAAATTACATTGTTAAATATTTAAAGGTCAAGGAGGGTTTTATTTTCTATTGCTCACTCTTCATTCGACTGAACGTTACAAATGAATTTGACAACAAATTAATAAAACAGCTTCTTTTAACTTAAAGAATAGATGAATTGTTGTCTTTTTAAATTCATAAATTCTTATGTAGGATGATTTATTTTAAATAATAACTTGACTTAACTTAAATATGACCGTCTGAATCTAAACAAGGAAGAGCCTGGCATATAGTAACCAGATTGGTGATAAACCTTCTTATATAAATACTATTTTAAGCCCGCGGCTCCGCCCGCGTATATGTCGGTTATCGCGGCCTATGTGTTATTCTAATGTATCAACTATATTACTGTATTATTATTATCCAAATCTGTTGAGTAGTTTTTACGTGAAAGAGTAACAAACATCCATCCATACAAACTTTCGCTTTTATGATATTAACTAGCTTTTTACCCGCGGCTTCGCCCGCAGTGAAGCCATTAAATAAGTATGAGAGATAAAGGGTAAGGGTATAATAGAAATGAATCAATATGATAACTAAATTTTATTGCTTGGCTGAGATCAACCATTTTTTTTAAATTACTACATACAATGGAGTTTCAACACCTTAAAATATGCTTTTGGAGTAGCTAAATTTGACGATTTTTTGACAAATAATTTTCTTATCTTTCGTAAAAAAATTTTTTTTAATAAAAAGTATCCTATGTTACTTCTAATACCTTCAAGAGTATATGTACAAAGTTTCATGATGATCGGTTAAGTAGTTTTTGCGTGAAAACGTAACAAACAAACTTACATTCGCATTTATAATAGTATATAGATATGATATGATAGGAAGAACTAAAGGTACATGCACATTCAATTTATATTAAACATATACATTGAATAAATAATCGTGCTCGCCACACAAACATTTGTCCTATAAACAATATAGATTTAATCCATTTAAAGACAATAGCTATTGTCTATCATAGGCAATGTACTATACAACTCACCTTAGGAATTTCCTTAAACCAAGAAAGTACAGCAGGAGGGTCCGAAACAGGCTGCTTGCAATGTATCACTATAGTGTTGTGTAATGGTGCTATAACCACTCTCTCATCCGCCATTATCTTGCCAGGAGAGCTGACCAACCTTGCCACGGTTAGTCGAGCCGGCACCGAAGTCAGACTCACGGCACCATACCAGACCACGCACTAGAAAAAATAATTATTATTATATTGTGTTAGAAATAAATATAACCATCGTGTAACAAAGAAATCTATACAAAAATAGTCGGATGTAGACTTTTTTCTCAATTCTTAAAATTCCGTTCAAAATAAGAATTTAAGACAATTTTAAGAAATAAATGCATGCAACATCATACAGTGAAACAAATCATCTAGATTTTTTCACTTTATAATCATCTAAATTTATACTCATATAAGATTTTTTTGACAATTTGGGAGTGCCACAATCCTTTTTTTTATGAGGGAAATCCTCATGGATATCCGCCCTGGGGAGAGGGCGAAGGGGTCTGTCAGACTTTTACTGACTAAAACCCCCCGGTGTTCTATCTTTCACCTACGCCAGGGATCACGGAAACTTAAAAGGCATCCGCAATACTCGACTGGTGCCGACCCGCTGCTACGGGCCACACCTCGTCAGCGAGAGGAGCGATGTTTTTAACTCCCCTCGAGGCTTCAAAGAGGGGCGCACGGGAACACTATGCGCCGCCACCTCGGGTCCAGTTGATTGGGGGGCGACGAACATCCCCAAGTGCGCCGCCCCTGGACCCAGTTAGGGGGGCCGGTGGAAGTGAGTGCCACAATTCTAGTCCAGAAAGAAGATCAATTTCAGACCTAAATATAGTTTCATTCTAAACTTTATTACGAGATCCTATCCATCAGATGAGTGCCTAGTTGACATGAAATAAAACATTAAAAAGACAAGCTATAGACTCTTTTAAACGATTATGTACAGAACCACCTCATAAATTGTATCCCGGTATTTTAATAGAATAAGGAACATTTCTAATTTCATCAATTCAGGTAGTAGAATTCTCATCCCTATATTTTATGATATAATCAGAAGCAGAACCAGTTGGAAAATATCAATACTAACAGATTGAAACCGCAACGTGACAAGACTGAAGATTTATCATCTAGCTCTGACATACAAGAATCTATGTATATGTTACAGTCAGAACTCATAACCGGTCAAAAGTTCTTTAACCCGTCCAAATCGGTCAAAACAACTTGTGACCGTAAAGTCATACTGTTATTGCCTCATCTTTTTCTTCTAGTGACGGTTTAAGAATATATAATGTGACCAGCCCTATTCATCCCAGGGGTTGAGTAAGTACGTAAGATCCGCCTTAAATATCCCATATGACAACAGCACCGAGAAAAACAAGTGTATGTGTAATTATGTACACGCAATAGAAGTTATACTTCTTTGGCGTTACAAGATAAAAATTTGAAAAGTAAAATGTTGACTATAGCTAACTTCAGGGTGTCGGGTTTTAATGACGGTATGCGCGCGCATCGTAAAACTCAAACGTTGACTATAGCTAGCTTCAGGATGTCGTGTTTTCGTGACGGTGTGCGCGCGCATCGTAAAACTCGAACGTTGACTATAGCTAACTTCAGGGTGTCGGGTTTTCGTGACGGAGTGCGCGCGCATCGTAAAACTAAATTGTTGACTATAGCTAACTTCAGGGTGTCGGGTTTTCGTGATGGTTTCCACGCGCATCGTATAACTAACATGTTGACTATAGCTAACTTCAAGTTGTCGGGTTTTCATGACGGTGTGCGCGCGCATCGTAAAATTTTACTCATCATTTTTCCCTAACATACCAAGAGAAGCATAACTTTAAAAACTTGACACCAACCCCAGTAAATAGTACTACATATTAGCCAATAACAGGTAAAAACTCTTAGAACGATTAAAAATTTAACAGTAACAGTTTTGTAGAAAATAATAATATCCACAATATCGGTGAGATTTATTATTATTAATCTTTAGTCCGCCTCTAGTTAGATTGTGATATTTATCCATTCCCAAATATGCGATATCAAACATAACGTGTAGAAAAGGTTTTAGCGTATTTCAAAGGCGTACAAAGATCTATATTTTTTCATTAAGGTACAATGTCTTCTCACAATACACCTGTTTTAACAACCTTCTTTAAACACACTCGCAATTGAACAGAATCAATGAACTTAGTAAGGCGTTAGTCTTTTTTTCTATGTTATAGGTGGCAAACGAGCAGACGTATCGCCTGATAGTAAGCGATTACCGCCGCCCATGGACAACCGCAACACCAGAGACGTCACAAGGCGTACCCGGCTTTTTAAGAAGGAGTACGCTCTTTTCTTGAAGTTTTAAAGGTCGTATTGGTCCGGGAATACCGAAAGGGACAGTTTATTCCACTGTTGTGTTCATTCACATTGTTGTGCGAGGTAGAAAGTACCTTGAAAAGCGCACAGTAGTTGACTGCCAACCATCAAGATGATGGGGATAAAATTTCTGTCGCGAAGGACAATGGCGGAAATAGGCGGCAGGAATAAGCCCGAACAATTCCTCGGACCACTCCCCATGGTAAAAGCGTTAGTTAATTAATATAAGCCTCCATTTAAAATGATAGGCACTAAGCTAATCTATATAGACAGTGTGAAAGATCACAGTGGTGAAAAATATCAGTTCAAAACAATTGTGGGTTATTAAATTTATATTCATATTTTTGATTTTTTTTTTTATTTTGATGTACCCATTGTCACTCTCACGAATAAGACGAATCTATTGACACCACTCACATATAAATACGACAAACCGTTTAAGTTCTAGGGCGTGCTAAAGAAATATGTGTGAGCATCCTTCTTTTGCAGTCGGGTAAAAAGATAACGACAACACCTTTATAAAACCATTCGTTTTTTAAGTCAAAGTCGAGTCTTTCCATCCTATCCGCTACCCGTAAATGTACCAAGAATTTCACGATTATCGGTTCAGTACTCAAGCCATTTAAGTAATAAACCAATAAAATAACTCGATTTGATATAGTAGATCAATTCCCCGTTATCATATCCACCCATTTCTGTTACGTAAGTATAATTTATTATCTGTTGACTACCCATAGACATATTTATCCCTCATAGAGTACAACAATAAGTCATAAATCCGTTGTCAATATTACTACTTAATACGGCGGATGTTGCTGGCCATCCGTTTGTATACTCTTGGTCCAGTTCTACGATCCCCGCGGGTCAATAAAGCGTCCATTCGTAACGGGCATCACATGGGGACCATCGTTAATCTGACTAGATTTATCGACTGTTGAGTCCAACATTTAATTGAACATTGATTTCTTTGGGTTAACATTCGATTTTATTAACAATAGTCGTCAACATTAAAGACATTACGTTGTCTGCAAAGACAAAAGAAAACTTGATAAATTAAAATGTATTTATATAGATCGAATTCGTGGTCAATACAACATATGTTTCAAATTGTACTTTTAAAACAGTCATCTTAGGGTTAACACACATCATACATTATTTTAAGTTAGTTAATGAGTGTTAATGAGTGATCAATTTGAGTGACTTGTTAACGATTAATAAAAGGCCGACCTAGACTTTAATTAATGTAATTTTTTTACGATATTATTCGATACTGTAATTTATTGTCGGATATTTATTACAAGTACAAGACTTGATCCTTAATTAATCTTTAATTTAACTTTTATTAATAAATTAAATTCTAAGAAGCTGATACTGATTTAGATCTACATGAAGAATAGAATGACATCAGAGTTCAGTACTATTTATCAATTACTAGAATTATGCCATTCATGTAATGTTATAAACCTACAAACCTGGTACAAAGTGACTTCCATATTCGTAGTAACATCGACTTCAAGCTTTGTGCTCCGCCCCGGTAAAGCAGCGACTATTCTCCTTCCATCTTCCTCATTCTCTATGTTAATCCATTGTTCTTCTTCTCTTTCCGGCTTCCACCGCCACACAAACCTCTCACCTGGCACGTTTACTTCGCACTCAAATGTGACTTTATCTCCAAAAGGAGCAATCACCGATTCAGGATACTTGGTGAATCTCATTTCGAGTTCTGTAAGTAAATATAAAGATTATTACTATCATAATTATATATCTTTATTTAGTATTACATGAAGTCGCTTCACTGTCTGTTCGCTTGGATTTTTTTAACTGCTCAACGGAATTTAATTGAAAGTTGCCAGTATTACGTAGAGTGATTCAAGGGGAAGGTTTATATGTGTAATACAGGCATATTATAACCGAGGCAATACGAGAATATAAAAGGCTTTCGTGCGAAGCCGGGCCGGGTCGCCAGTAAAAAATAAATGATAGACGATAATCATTTGAAAATCAATTTTAAATAAGTAAGTGATAATCATGCAAATATTAATACAGGCAGCATACACCGTAATGGAGTAAAAACGTTTAAAGAGTTTAAGTTCCTGTTATACACGGTCTGAAAAGAAATGTCAGATGCTAAGATATAACATAGCAACATTTACCCATAAATAAAACAGTTACGTCTCATAGATTTTCTATAAAATAATACAAATTGAAAGCCTTTAAACTTATGAGTATATATTGGTGCTTGGTCGAAAACTTTCTAAACTAAACTCAAAATCACTAAAAATAATTTTTGAATATAACATAACATTCACTTGATGATTAAAGTTTACACGGTTAATATCTGTCTTTATAATAATTGAATAAAACAATATAATATTAATAATAATATAGCCTCTTTATTGCCATAATGATCAAATTATAAAAAAAAACATATGTATGAGAAATCATTAGTACATAACAAGTGCATGCATGAATAAAATGATATGTTAAAACTACTCAAATCGCTTTTAAATTACATGATAAAATAAATTCAAATTAGAAACATAAAATAGTATCCAACAAACAAATCTAGTAAAATTTAAGCTTATAATTTAAATTCCAGTTCATATAATTCACTATTGACCCCTCAGCGGGTAAAGGCCTCCTCCATTTTGTTCCAAGTCTGTCTGTCCTTTGCTTTTGTAAACCAGTCTTCACCGGTTTTTCTTACTATTTCTCTCAATGTTTAGCTTATATTACTTTTTTATGAGAAATCCTACCCCATACTGACCTTGAGTTTGTCCGAATGAAACAATAGTAAATATAAAAAGTAAATTCGTTTATCATCGTTCCAATGGTCGCATTTGCTCATGGATTTCGCACTTAAGAGCCTGGACCAAAACTTCAAGAGGCTTAACGTTAGACGGCAAGATCAAGGGTAAGTATTCATGTATTAATATCAGTTATCTAGTATCCATAATACAAGCTCTGCTTAGTTTGGGACTAGATGGCGTTGTGTATTGGATGTCCGAAATATTTATTTATTATTCAAGGGTCTTAGGCAAAAGGTATTTTCCATGACGGAGTTCGTTTAGTGCGTAGGTTTCTGTATTCAGTGTTCTAAGCACCACTGCCTTGATCTCTGTATCCGATATCGTATGTCTTCAGTTTTTTTTTTTCATGTCGCTTATTTTTTTTTATTATGTACATATTTAAGAATTTAAAGAAAGAGAATGAGAAATAATAATAATTACTCGCTTTTCAAAAACAGCAATCTAATCCTAAAATAGACAGTACTTGTGCTATGGTAACCAAACTGCAATTATATCAAGTAATTTACGTTTAAGAAAAATCCCCAAATGTTCATTAAACATTTTAATAAAAATATTTGTTAGTCATTATAGTTACTAATAATCACGTAATCAGTGATACAACAGAGATCAAAACGAATACAATTATATATTTTTTATTTACATACCAAAAGTCTGGTTATAACAATAAAAAAGAAATCTTGGCGTCCTTGATACCTTGTTACCCACACATTTCGATCTCGTATGACGCATCCGACTTCGAAGAAAAAGCTCATAACAATACTGCGCCCATGCCGGTTACGACCTTACTCCGCGCGCCAATGAGTTGATATTGGAATGCAAGTCATAATTGAGATGTTACATTTTATTTCTCTTTGTAGTCGGACACCAATTTATGTGATTTCAGTCCCGTCAGTCATTGACCGTAACTTTATGGAGAATTTTTAAAATTCATCTCGTTGCCGGGTGAATAAGGATGTGTAGGGATGAATAGTATTTATCAATTTAATATTCTACGCTTGGTTTTAGGGATATTTTAATGAAACTAATTTGTTGTACCATACTAAATAGATGACATAGGTGCATTCTAAAATTAAATATTATTCACACAAAATATTTGTATGTTATGAGATAATGCGGACATTTTGATTATTACAAGCTTTTATTTAGTTTCACCTGTCCTGATGTATGTCTGTAATCAAACATTGTAAGTAAAATTTGATCCACTTCCCGGTTTCTGATTGAGCTGAAATTTGCAATGAACCATTAATTCTGATGACAATGCAATTATAATCGATATTATTATTAATCCAAAATGACCGCCGTAACAAAATGGCGGCTCACATATTTCTGAACAACCCACTCAATAAGTAATAAAAGTTAGTTTTAAAAAAATAAAAAATAAATTACTTGTTCTATAAAGAAACTGCTATTATATATATATATGTATAAGAATTTATCACTGCCTCGACTCGACTGCCTCGGTGGCGCAGTGGTAGCGTACGCGACTGCTGTCCATGAGGTCTCGGGTTCGAATCCTGGGTCGGACTAAATGTTTGTATGATCTGCAAATATTTGTTTTGGAGTTTGGGTATTTTCTATGTATAATATGTATGCATTTACAAAAAAAAAAGTATATATATGTAATAATATCAGTTGTGTAGCACCCATAGTACAAGCTTTGCTTAGTTTGGGACTAGATGGCGTTGTGTGTTAAAATGTCCGTAAGTATTTATTTATTTTATTATTTATTAAAAAAAATGAATACCTAAAAGTAGTTCTTAATTTTTCTTCTTGGTTCATATGAGCCTAGTCTAGTCTAGCCTATCAAAAGCTCTGCGTCAATAGGCTGGTCTATTGACTACATAGCATATCCAACCTTAGCAAACACCAAACTGAAATTATTATTATAATAAGGTTAAATGCTTGTTTGTGTAATTCACTTGTTATCGTCTTAGATTATTATTATTAACCGGCCGCGAGGTTCACAAATATATTTAAAAGAGCCATCTATCTAGATGTTGTAGAAAACGCCATCCTTTTCGAGCGTTTATTTTTAATACAAAAGATAAGTTTAATTTTAAGCTAACTAATTAACTGATCTACTAGGTTGTACTATGTGTTCCGAGTGCTCAGGCTATGTTTAAACAACTAGCTAAGCAACTGATTGATGCTTCTCGTGACCAGAAGACCGGCCTTCCTCTAGCACAGAGAATTAGCATTGCCATTCAACGTGGCAATGCTGCCAGTCTTCTGGGAATGCCACCAATAGGCTATGATAGGATTTTTTTTGATGCTTATATGTAAATATTGTTATTGTATTTTTTATTATTATTTACTAACTGGTATATAGTAATATTTAAAGGTTTAGAGTTTATTAGGTTAAATAAGCTAATCTGTTGAGATTGGATTAAAATGTTTTTTAGGTGTTGTAGTTGTACAAAAATTGTGTATTTTATATAATTACTAGCTGAGACCGGCGCTGTTATCCGCATTTATTTTTGTAACCGTCGAACTCCGCGGGGCGTAGCTAATCAAAAAAAAATTATATAAGTAGCCTAAGTTACTCTTTATATCATTAGCTATCTGCCAGTGAAGGTCCCGTCGAAATCGCTTCAGCCGTTCCAGAGATTACCCGAAACAAACACAGAAATAAACAAACATTGTAAAAAAAATATATAGATAGGTATATGTACCGTGTATACACATACATATACATTTAGTAAAAAGCGGGTATTTTAATATTACAAACAGACACTCCAACTTTATTTATTTGATCTACGACTAGCTGATCCACGCAACCTCGTCTGCTTCTCCTATTGCCCATGATTTATGGCGCGAACTAAATGTTTTTTTTATAAAAAGGTTATAGTGAGTCAACCAAGTCTAGCCAAAAGGACATATTATTATGATGCCCCGGCTTTTCTAGAACTTAAAGACGGTTTTTAATTTTTGGAATTATATGAGGAACAGTTCTTTCATACATTATTTTTGCAAAAAGTTTACCATTTACGCAGATAAGCAGAAGGTCTTAAAAGGAATACTTTTCCCCCGTTTTTGGAAAAAAAATCATTGCTATTCTGCTTCTATAGGTCTTAGCGTGATTATATAAAGTCATATAGCCTTCGTCAATAATGAGGCTATCTAATACTGAAAGAATGTTTCAAATCGAACCATTATTTCCTGAAACCGGGTATTAAGCGCGTTCAACCAAACAAACAAAATGCAAATAATCTTTAGCTTTATAATATTAGTATAGATTGCCTGTTCCTAATGTTTCTTTGGTCATAAAGATTTTGTAAAAGAATAAATTAAAATTCATACTAATATTATAAATTCGAAAGTAACTTTGTGTGTCTGTCCGTTTCGCCTTCACAACTAAACCGCTGAACCGATTTGGATGGATTTCGGTAGAGAGATAGATTGGACCTTGGAGAAGCGCGTAGGCTATTTTCTAACGCGATAAGTGACTTATACGCGAGGGGAGCCGCGGACAAAAGTAGTATAAAAATACTAAAAATAGGAGCCAAGTTTAATTTAAACACGTAGCAAATATGGGGAAAATGTTTACTTTTTGACTTAAAGAGACGAAGTTGCATCAGGGTCAGCTAGTTTTTAATACGAATTCAAAGAAGAATACTACAATTTTAAAAAATCAAATCAATGTCTCTGAACTATCATGACCATCTTTACCTTTCTATAACACTTTGAATATGCGATCATTTCGAGGTCTTAAACTGATGTAATTTAAAAGTTTTGGACTTACTTTTTTGTTTGACACAATTGCCTTAATTGTCCAAAGTTATTCAATTTGAGTTAAAAAGTTGTTGTCATTTAGTGCACTGGTTTGGAACGATGCCCGCTCTTTCTCCATGAAAACGTAAGACAACTTAGAAACTCATAAATTTAACAAAGTTTGGTTATTTGAAACTTTTCTTCAGTTACGTAGTAGTTTATTTTTTATCAATTTTCAAGTGAATGCTTGAGATATTTGTGAAGGCTTTCATGAATTATTTTAATTTAATTGTAATGTAGTTCGCGCTACATTACTTGTATATATTTAATGAAGTCACCTGCAGTTTGAAGCTGGGTTTAATGTAAAACCAAAGCATCATTTTCATATTCAGAACAAACTATGTAAGTATTTAATAAGTCGTTATACACGGGATATTTTCAGTATAACTTTCTGGGATTAGTTTTCGATAATAATACACTATTGCGAATGTCATCATCAGGGATAACCAGCTCGTCTATCGTCATACAGTTTGGGACTAGACGGCGTTGTGTGTTAGATGTGAGGAATATTAATTTATAAATATTGCCTTTTTTATGGAATAGTGGGTAAACTAGCAGACTTATAGCCAGATGGTAAGCGATTACCGCCACCCGAGGACACGAGCAACATCAGAGGCGTCACAAGTGCGTTGCCGACCTTTGGGAGATGGGGGGATAGTTTGGGGGCCTTTTTTTTACGTGTGGAAACCCCCTCGGGCCTTCACCCCACCGGGGTTTGCGACGGGGCGGTGTGTCGGAATCGAACCGATGAGACGGGAGGGATCCGGAAACCGCTTTCTTACGCCATCCAGACCCTTGGGTTATGGGCCTACGTTATCCTCACTAACTCGGAGAAACACAACGCAAGCGCTGTTACACACCGGTTTTCTGTGAGGCCTTGGTATCACTCTGGTCAAGCCGGCTCATTTATCGTGGCTCTTCCACGGTAGAAATTTTATTTGGTAGTTATTTTAATTGAAATATAATACACTATGCTAAATGGCCTATGATCGAAGAATGCAGGCTGCGTTCCGAACTTTACTCATAGTAATAGAAGCAAAAAAAATAGTAGTCATGGTCTCGCATTCACCAACGAATCACGACAGCACTCCTGCAATCTTCTCTACGAGATTGAGCTTGATTGTAACACTTTATAAGTGGGTATGGCACAGCACCAGCACAGCAGGATTTCAATGATTGATGATGATGCTGTTCCCAACCGTTGTATGCCTACGGCTATATCTAAATAGGTTTTAGAATACTCTAGTAGAAAAAAACTTGTTTTCAAGATTTAGTTACGACTTTTAGCCGTTTGCAGATCAATTTATATATTATAATAGTTTCCATGAAGTCGGAGTACACAGATTATATTATAGAACCAATACAAACTTAATCAAATGAATGAAAGAGGAGCAAATAATTTTTTTTTAATATAATGTACTTTATTCTATCGAATTGGTCCCATACAAATTTATAGTAAGACACTTACGGAAAAAAATTTTGAAGATATGCTCATTAGCTGTAAGTATCCTAAAAGTTAATAGCTAAATAAATGACTGTTAGGTTTTTAGTTCTTAAATAAAGAAACTAATTCATTTTATTTCTTGTCTATAATTTACTTCATGGGAGTTAGTTAACGTAGATGATGCAATTCAAAACGAATGACAAATCTAACTAAACTGCTTTACATAAATTGTATCAGCCGTTAATGCCGTAATAAATTATGTAAAATGTAGCTTTAATTCTACAGATAACTGTTAGTATGTTGATATGCATCAGGCAATTCAAACAACATCATAAAACGCACTGGCGTTCCATCTGCATTCCGATGCTGTAACCGGTCTGGTGCCATCGGCTTGATGTGCGACGTGCTCGAAGATTGCCAATCATTGCTGGCTATGGTAACAGCTGCCTTTACAGAAAAACAACAGTAAACCTTTATCAAACTACAAACTGACCCGACGAACTTCATACCGCCATATTTTTATTTCGTAAATATTATCTAAAGTTCTGAAAAAATTGTTGTTAGTCCGCCTCGGCTTCCCACGGTGCAGCGTGGACAAGAAAAATTGTGCTAATAATAAAAACCTATAGAAAAAAGAATTATCCAATATGGTGCAGTCGATCGGAAGTTATGCGCGTACATACCTTTTGGCGTTTTATTTTTATTTATATAGATATAAATATTCCGTGTCTAATTTCCGTTACCAAGACTCTGAGCAATAATTTCTCTTTTCTCGGCTCTTCCTCTCCACTTTCATATTAATTTTACAAATAATCTTCTCCCGTTATTACCTCGTCTGAACTCCGATAATGATGTCTACATTTATAAATAATAATAATAAATATTTCGCACATTTTGTTTTTTAACACAACGCCATCCAATCCCAAACTAAGCTAAGCTTGTACTATGGGTACTAGACAACTGAAATTAATATATATAATATATATACTTTTTTTGTAAATACAAACATAATATACATAGAAAATACCCAAACTCCGAAACAAATATTTGCAGATCATACAAATATTTGGTCTGACTCAGGAATCGAACCCGAGACCTCTAGCACAGCAGTCGCATTCACTACCACTGCGCCACTGAGGCGAGATAATAAACGAGATATTAAAAGAGTTACTTATGGCTTATTCAATGTATGTGTGAAATCGGTACATAACACTTTTTGCAGCGTTGCTTGTATTTATAGCTCCTAAATATCGTTTTACTTCTAAAACAAACTTTTCATAACAAATACTAAATATCAAATTACAAATGTTTATTCAAACCATAACTTATGAGTTGCCAGCAGTTCCAGTAAATAGTAACCTATTTCCTACCTAAAGTATCTACACTGTAAATTTCATTCACAAATTCATAGTCACTTTCAAATTTATAATATTAAAGTATGGATTACATACTAGTTATAAAGAAAGCTAAAAAACAAAATATCTCATTACTAAACCCCGTGACTATACCTAACAAGTCACTCACACTCACCGACAGCAGCTGTGTACTTAATTTATTTTTCATAAAATAATTTTCTTTAGAAAATATTGCAAATTGTACGTTAAAGTTATTTATGGTAAAGCGTCAGATCGTGACTATAGATTATTTTCAGTACTTTTTAATTTTCTCAATTTGACTGTGCGATGTAAGAGTAGGCAAGGTAGTCAAGATTCTATAACGACTGCTCCATATGGTGACTGATTAAGAATTCGGTATCACCATCTCTATTCAATTCGTGGATGTTGTAAGAATCAACTAAAGGAGCAAACTTCACCGTGGGAGAGCCAAGCTTCTGCATGAATGGGCCAACTCGACCGAAGTGATACTACGGCCTCACAGAAAACCGGTGTGAAAGGCTTGCGCTGTGTTTCACTGAGCGAGTGAAGATACCGAAGGCCCATACTCCAACCCTTCCTCCATCCCCCAAACGCTGGCAATACACTTGTGACGCCTCTGGTGATGCGGGTGTCTATGGGCAGCGGTAATCACCATCAGGCGATACGTCTACTCGTTGGCCCTTATTCCATAAAAAAAAAATTCGTAAGACAACAACACTGAACTCTGTGAAGAAAAGGAAATCTAGAAATAAAAGCGTCTGACCAAGGTGGAACCAGTGGATTGGTTAAGGCTGTTTATAATAGCGATAATTGATTAACGCTTCAAACTTAAAAATAAGAATGTAACACAAACTTCTGTATGCTTTCAAGAACCGCATTTGTGTACAGAAAACAAACGTCAACAAATTTACGTGATTTCATGCACGTGCGAAATGCCAAACACAGGTGACGTCATGGGAGTTAATAATTGCGCACCTCTATTATCATTCTCAGATCCAATTTGTTGGTCTAATTGAACCGGAGAATCCATCAATAATTAATTTTCAAGTATACAAAGGACAGTGTGCGAATCGCTTTGTTGATCTCAATCTTGATCTCAATTACTACGCTATCAAAAAAGTTTATATCAGAAACAAATCGCCTCAAAAGACTCGGTGTACCGTACTGAGAGTATTGTCAAAAGTGTGTGTGTGAGTTATTTTTGTTTAAGCTCTCTTGAAAACTTGCGAAATTTGAAATAAACCTTACGCTCTTAATATTATGATCAATATTAATTTAAATGTTTTTTCATTGGCTTTATCAAGAATGTTAAAATACTCCGGAGGTCCTTTTTAGTTTAAAAATTCATCTAACAATATAATAAAACGACAAAATTCTATCCCATATCTTAACTCTCTCATCTCTATAATAAGTTAACGTAATTCGCAATCTATCGATAAGTAAATATATTTAACTTTCTAAAAAGTTTTTATTAAAACTTACTTCTAAACGAATACATAGTATTTTGACTCCAAAAATACAGTAGCAACCGAGAAGGGTACTTTCATTTGTAGACAAAGACTACAAAGAAATAAACCCAAGGGTGAGACACCCACAGCGTACACACAGCGTAATTTTAACTTTCTGTAAGTATCTATTGTGTTCAATTAACAAAACATAATTCCTTTAAATATATATATATAGGAAAGCGCAGTATTTTGTTTTTATTGTTCAGTAATGGATGTGCTTGCAGAATCAACATTTGTAAGCATTATCTTTTATTGAAACTTTAATTTGCATACTATAAAATTGTTGAAAGTCTCAACATTAAGTGAACCGATAGGACATAAAAGAATTTTTCTAGATGCTGAGCCCTCGCTTACAGAAATTCAACAAACCACGGAAACCAGCTTACGGATATTTATTTTTTAAGTCCATATCAACTCTTAATGGCCTTACTGGTTTAGGTACCTTCAATCCATCTGCAGCAGAGCTATTTTGTCAACTTAGGTCTATATTTACAGGTTGGTTACTGTATCAAGAAGCAACCGCATTTAAACGACAACTTCTGAACATCAACTTAGGCAGGAAACTAAAATAGTAAACTATTATCCTATCCATTATCGGTAATACGATAAAAGACAAACAAAAAAAATACAAATCCAACCAAGCGGAGGTAACTAATGACTTCACACAAATACTTGGACAATATGAAGACGAGCGAGCGTAAAATTTGTTTTGTACACACCCACACAGCCACACTCCCAAACTTTTTTGGGTTCATTTCGTAGCGGATGGAATTAGTTGAAAGGCTCACAATTTAGGGTCCCTTTTGTGTATGTAGAAAAAGCTTCATATATTTTAAGTAGCAGTGCAGTGTCCGATTGTAAAATACGATTTTAACAAACTATTTACTTTTAAAGTTTTTATTTACTTTATTCTTAATTCATTAATGTTTGCATCGATACAAAATTTGCAAATATTTATGGCAAAAGACGCTTTATTTTCATTGAACAATCAATCGAATGTAGAAATTTTTAATATTATGTTAAATTATTAACACTAGTATATATGGCTAACCCTGTAGACATTAAACGCCGCAAATTATCAGCTGTATTATACCATGCAAAGAAAATAGTATTCAGTCATTGCTGTACCAAGAAAATACACAAGTACTTATTTAGGTTTAACTGTAGATCTCGATTCATATAACCATGGAAACATTACCATCTTTTTCAAATTCATCATCATAAAAATCCGGTTGCTATTCATTGGAATTTTCAAGAGATATTCTCTTCATAAATTGTGCATGCTGGTTTACCAGTATCACTTGGTTTTATTATTATTATTTTTTTTTTTTTATATTTAAGCTGCCAAAATGACTCTGCCCTGCCTGATGGAAAGCATGAGCACAATCCAAGAGTGGTGGTCACCATCCTCAATGCGAACAATGCAGTATGGTGACCCACACTATGGCGGCCTGGAGGGAAAGGGGATGGTGAGGGGGATAGGGGGCGTTGGATTGGGGTATGGGCCTCCGGTATCCTCACTCACTCGATGAAACACAGCGTAAGCGCTGTTTTACACCGGTTTTCTGTGAGGCCGTGGTATCACTCCGGTCGTGCCGGCCCATTCATGCCGAAGCGTGGCTCTCCCACGGTATATATAAAATAAATAAGCGTTTAAATAATATTTTTAATTCGTTGTTCATGCGGCCTAATTGCAGGATAAATGATTTCATTTCATTAAAATAGTTTCTTCTTTCTATCAGCTCTATTTTCCTCGACTACTTTATAAAGTCATACTGTAATAACAGTTCAAAATATAAATGATAGGAAACAAGTTTTTTTAAACTATTTGTTTGGCTTTCGGTGCAAATTTTAGTGGGTCGTTTAAAACTAAACAGCAAACACAACAGTTCCAGCGGTGGGTACGCATTGTCATCGTATTTCATTCAATTCTAATTCAAAAACTGCGATAAATCTTATTCTATACGCATTTACTCTTTCAAACAATAACTTATTCTATAAATAAGTGTGTATTTTCCTTTCAAAAACCACAGACAATACTCTGTATAAAGTTTCAACTTAATCGGATACAGCATACACTAACAAATCAGAGACTAGAAAAAACACACAAAAGTAATATTTTTAAATACGGTAATAGTAGAAACCATTTTGATACGAAATAATATTAATAAATCAGTACTATCTTCTATTTGAATATAATTCTTTCATGTCATGCAAATCACGTTAATTTATAGCCCAATAACGTAAAATGGGTGTACCCTGTTCGCAACGTTTTTCGTTTTTATAACGTTTAAGCCTTCACTAGTTTCGCGGTTATAATGGCACAGGAAAAAAAATTGGAAACGAGGTAAAATATAAACCCACCTTTACTTGTATGTTTATAAAGCTCTGTATTTTATTGCTGAGGGATTGTAAGGAGACAACTAAACGTTAAATCTGAATCTAATCGATTACAAAGTCTCCGGTCTTTCAAAGTGTGTAACTAAAGTTAACGTTACCAATTTGTGTGGAAAATACATCCCAATCTATTATTACTATACAATTAAGATGGCACACCAATTATCTTTAATATATTGCCCTACAGTGGATATCTTTCGACTAAGATGATGAAAAAGTGTATGATTGTAGAAAAGGGCAGTTTAGTCAGGTCTAGATAGAAAACGTACCCGGATCATAAGATTTATTCAAAAATCCCACGATTAATGCTTAAAACTGTAAACAATTTATGATTTTAATAAGTAGAATGTAAGGAGACACGACGATGATACGCGGTTGGATTGTATCTGAATTTCGAGTAATGGTATAAAAATAGCTGTTTAGTTTTTTTTATTTCTTTATATTTAAATGATTTTCATTTGATTTTCTATTTTCAATCCTTTCTTAGTGCTTACTAACGTTATATAAAGAACCTACATTCAAAATTTCAGGATTCTAGGTTCAGTAGTGTGGGCTGGGCGTTGACCTCTGGGTATCTTAGTCAGTCAGTCACCTTCCTCTTTATTATATAGATTTTTGAAAAATTACACAAATGCAAATGAGAAGTTTAAAAAAAAAGATCCTATATGAGCTATCCTAAAAAATATGAGCCCTTTGCCTGTGTCGATCCATAATTTCCAGTTTAGCGTTGAGAATATATAGCTTATGAGAAAAATACTGGCAAAAAAACTCATGGCCAGTCTTTTTTCAAAGTCGGTCATCAGAGTCATCACTGCTGTACATCGAAATAAATTAATACAGTCAAACTACGAATAGTCAAACCAATCAGTTACCCTTCTTTAAATCAGACTACTGGTAAATACAAAAACGTCACGGTCGCCGGCCACAGGCCTCCATAATCTCAGTTTTTTTTTTTTATTGTCGGCTCATGGCTTTTTGTCAATGCGAGGGTAAGCTACCTGCGGTATCCGGGAGCTTACCCAGAGCGCGTGTTATACGTCCAAAATAGACAAAAAAATATATCTTTGCACCTCGTTCATTATCGTTTATCTTCCTTTTAACACGAAACACGTCTTTACCACTACGCAATGAAAATAAAAGTTATCGGACACGGTCAGAGTTTTAATACGGAGTCTATTGTGATTTGTTTTGATTCAACAGATTGGTTTTTAAACTTCTACGCCCTAACATTTTCTTATATTTTTTATTTAGTTATTGTATCATAGTAGATCACAGATTCTATTTAAAAAAATGACAGTCCAAAGGGCTGCCGATGGAAGCGAAAACTTATTACTTAGAATGTTATTTATAAAATTATCAACATCAAACATTTTCATAAGATTTTTCCATTCAAAAAGTGCTCAACGTGGTCAAAGAAGTTTTGTGACGTCACAGTGTCGGTGACAATAACGGTGACGCGGAGACGCGAACTCATAAGACTTCGCCCTACCAAAAATTGATTTTTGTTCATCTAAAAAGTGCTCAACTTCTTTGGACTTAAAAAGTCCAAAGGTTCTTTAGTTTTTTCCATAATATGGTCAGCTACAAAAGAAAATGAGCTCTATGCATAACAACAAGAAAACTTATGATTTATGAAGAGAATTAAAGAAATTTACGTTTCTGTTATCATAATAATAATATTAATTGAAGTGTAGACTGATAGTAAAACATAATAATAAAATGACATACACAACTTATTACATTATAGTTAAAAAAATATAAAAAGGCGAATAATATGGCTAAGTAAACATAAAACATATTATTACACATATACACAATCTACATAATTGAAAACCGCCAACATTGTTAAAATCGTTTTAAAAAAAAAGCATTTCTGAAAATGTTTGAGTATATATACAAATAGGCAGGTACTGCTGTTTTCTTAACAATTAATATTCAATATAATACTTACGGGCTATTACCGGCAAGATCATCGACAAAAACAGCTGGATGTACAAAGGTGCGGCCATTTTGGCAACCTGCAAAAAAAGTAAAGATTAAGTATTTTTTTTTATTTTCGTTGGTAGGTAGTTCCCGCATTCAGTTTGGCATTTCGCAAATCTCGCCGTCATCTTAAAATATATTTAAAGATTTCTTTCTTGCAATGACGTTTTACACGATGGTAACTTCCCTTGCGTAGGCATAATGTAAGCTGGGCCCGCGTTGTTACACGCGGTCGTTGTTGTAATTTTACTACATAAACTGGCAACGCCGATGGGCGAAGATAGTCAAAATAATTGGTTGTCTGTAAAGTCAGTTTACGGATGATAATTTTCATACCGTCATAAGAAAACATTGATGAAAAATATACGTCACTAGCCGACCGCTTAGGCCGGTCGTGCCTCTATCGCATGTTTTGTGCTCTCGCTTGCACGCACAGCTGAGGCGGAACGTGACAATGGGCCATGCTTTATCTTGCCTGCAGCGAACGTTCATCTGTACTAATTTATAAAGCTGAAGAGTTTTGTTTGTTTGCTTGAACGCGCTAATCTCGGGAACTACTGGTCCGATTTGAACAATTCTTTCAGTGTTAGATAGTCCATGTACCGAGGAAGGTTATAGGCTAGATATCATTACGCTACGGGCAATAAGAGTCCTCAACGAGGTTGCATGGGTTAGCTAGTCCGTTTATAAAACGTTATCACGTCAAACAAGTACCCTAACTTACTCCTTATATAAAAAGCTAACTGCCACTTAAAATCCCGTTAAAATCGGTTCAGCGGTTCTAGAGTTTAGCCAGAATAAACATACAGACAGTCAAAAATTTAAAAATCGTTTTTTCATAAGTATCGTTCTTATATACTTTCACATGCATATAGTGATAAGCTGTTAATTTGAAATTACAAACAGACACTTTAATTTTATAGGTCTCTACAGATAATAATAATATAGTATATCAAATTCTCATGTTCGCGTGTTCGCGGTGCTTGTTATCAAACTCCTCCGAAACGGCTGAACCGATTTTTATGAAATTTGGTGTGCGTCGGATAGGTCTGAGAATCGGGCAATATATATCTATTTTTCATATCCTTAAATGATAAGGGTCCATCACACCAAATTTTATTTTAACGGCGGTACAACCGCCTGGTGCCTGGTCAGCTAGTATATTATAATAATACACCATAGCGACTAATATTTTATTTGTGTTATCTTAAATAAGTAATTAAACTTTTAACATCGTTCTCCATCGCATTATTTATTTCATCCATCGTTAAATTTAATGTCACGTTTGGTTATGTAAATTCAAATGTATTCAAATTTTGTAAGCTTGACCACCAACGTAGACACTATATTGGGCAAAATTACAACTTATTAGATAAAAAGATACAAAAATAATAATATTTGTTTCACTTTAGTAGAAAAAACATCATAAAAATGCAAAAAGCTTAATCTCTATAGCTCTATACATAATTCTATAGCTTTAAGCTCTTCAAAAAGTCACTTTAAAAAATTGATCTACGCTTCGGCATGAATGGCTCGACCGGAGTGATACCACAGCCTCACAAAAACCGGTGTGAACCAGCGCAAGCGCTGTGTTTCACCGAATGGGAAAGAATACCGGAGACATATACCCTAACCCCTTACCCCATCCTTGTCCCCATCCCCCAAAGGCCGGCAACCCACTTGTGACACCTCCGTTGTTGCGGGTGTCCATGGCCGGCAGTAATCGCTTACCATCAGGTGATATGTCTGCTCGTTGGCCCGCTATTGCATAAAAAATTATAAATCGTAAGAAAGTAAAATCTTAATCATTATAATAATGTTTAAGTAAGAAACATCACTTATATTGAAAGGAATCTATGATATAATTCCGTAATATTCAATTTAGTAAAGGATTTTAGCATTATTTGTTGTCAGGTAATTGTCCTCTAATATTCAGATTTTCATGTTTCATATTTTGTTTAATAATCTTGTTAAGAATTTCAATAGCGTGATAAAAGTATTGCGGATAAAAGGAAATCATGAAAAACAGGGATGTTAAGTCAGAAATTAATATAAATATTTATGAGATAATAATTCAGCCTGGTATTACCTGCTGATACCAAACTTGGTCCCTAAAGAAGAAAGAAGAGGATAAATTTAGCAATCTTTCAAAGAAAAATGGAAAGGAATATGTTAACATTAAACTACTAGTCAAAATTAGTAATAAAAAAAATCGAACAATTACAAACATTCAAGACATTACAGAATGAATCCGGTTATTAAAATGGAACTGCGCTGATCAATATGTACAATGGAAAGCAATAGATGGACCAAAAAAGTAGTGGAGTGGTTACCCATAGAGGGAGGGAGGAGCAGGTGACGACAAAAAACAAGATGGCGAGACATTTTCAAACAGAGAGTTGGAAGCGAACAGCCAGGGACAGAAAGCAGTGGAAAGCATTGGAAAAGTTGACACCAAAGAGACGACTATTACTTAGAGATTGAAATAAATTAATCGAAAATAGTTAGTATATGTTATTGGTAGTAGAATAAAGGCTATTTTTATTTTTTCATTGTTCTAATCCTGTTAAGCTGTTTACTAGTTTGCAGATCTATTGAGCTACTCCTTCAAAAGATTAAATAAACTGTGCTAACATCGTTCATGATAAAACTAACATATTCTAGTCTCTCCTGATAACGCCCATATCCTTTCCAAGACCCAAAGCCTTTTAAAGAACAATACGCTTTTAGTGCTCCAAAACAAATTGAAACTTGTTAGAGCTTCCTACACAATTAGTAATACGAACTTGTACCTACATGTTTCTTGTTCTATGAAAGAATAAACTACATTTGTTTTGCATTTTACTTGTTCAATAAGCGAAAAATCTTACGAGTTTATTTCTGAACGTGATTGTTATACGATTTCTTTTTAAATTTAGTGTTAGCAATTGATCGATTCGATTTTCGAACGTACATACCTACATAAATAAATAGACTTTTATGATTGCAAGAACGAACAAGATGAGTTCGGAAATTCGAATCTTATTACGTCCGGAACGGTAGTCTATGCTTTGATATTGTAGGAAAGAGTTTGCATGTATAAAGGTAAGAGAATAGTTGAAATAATACTAGATATACTTAAAACGATTTTCATTTTAACAAATACTTTCCTTGGATAAACAACATGGCGAAGCGTAATTAACAAATAAATAAATTTATATGCACAAAAAATCACGGCAACGTTAACGAACACCAATTTCAGCTAAATCAATATTGTTTTAAACAATTTATAACCTGCTATCTTTATAATGAATCATTATTATGTATATACTAAGAATTAAAAAATATTTTTACTTGAATCACATAGCCCAAGTATTTCTATATAACAACAACCCACGTGGGAAAAGCAAAACATGTAGTTAAAATAGAATTGTTGCAGAAATTTATAACCGACGCGTGCCAATAAACCAAAATAATACACACATTAATAGCACTCAAACCGTTACAGACCGTTATTTATAAACAAAAAATACCAACCACTTATCATTGTTCATAACCATTCTTTATAGAAGAGTTGTTAATATTTTCTATCAAAAAAAATCACTAAGAGAGTGATTTTTCTCATACTCATAAACCCCGTTTAAAAATATTGAGACGCTAATTTATGGTAATTATTAATATATAGACAGCCATCCGGTTTTTATTTTTTATCACATCAAGTTGTTCGTAATGACGTTAATATATAATCATTAAGTAATAGCCAATGAAGAAATCGATAACAAATTGATATTACTGGTTAATGAGTAGCTAATAACGTTAATGGATGTTAACTTTAACGTTACAGCTCGGCCTATCGAGCCATGAACATGATTTTATACAAGTAATCACAGTTTAGTTCACACAGAAACTAGTTTTCTGCGTGTTTTGAACTTTCTTTACGCAACCTTGTTAGTATAAAAAGAAATTTGTTTTTTATTTCTATACAAACAAGAAAACTAAAACACTCGGCTTAGTCGGTTACTTTGCTGACAGTTTAGGGATATGTTAGTCCCTTCTAACTTCTACTTATATGTAAGTACATTTATGTATACACTAGCTTTTGCGCGCGGCTCCGCGTGGTTGTCGGTTCTCGCAGCAAAGAGTAACCTGTGTCCTTCCTCAAGAATCAAAGTAACTATATGCCATATTTCATTAAAATTGGTGCAGCGGTTTGACCGTGAAAGAAGGACCGACAGATAGATAGGCTTACTTTCGTATATAAGTATGGATTAACGTACTTCTGAATTGCCGTAATAAATCTGGGTGATAATAAATATATTGTGGCCCAGAAAACATCACGGAAAACTGCCTGTAAAACCGACATTGACTTACTATTTTACAAAATTTACCAAAATCAAAATCGAAACTTAAGAAAAAAAAAACAAAACAGACATCGATGAAAGCGAACATTTGAGGGACTTCAATGAAAATTTCAATCATTTATTTCGAGCCCTTTGCAAAATAAACTTTAAAAAATTATATCAAGAATCGTGTACAGAATTTCGAAATACGCGACAAGTTGTGTAAATAGGGTATTTTGTTATCTCCTTATATAACAAGGAAAGCAGTCCATATCCAATTTCTTTCTGACTGTCAGTGTCGAGGTATTTCCCTCCATAAAATCACCGGTTTCTAGTCAGGCTATATTCATCCGCCTGGTAAATTTTCATTACTACTATATTCAGGATTCTAGTAAAACCAGTATTTAAGTACTAACTTTTATATTTCAAGTGCGAAATCGCACACAAACCTAAGATATTAAATAACAGTGAAAAACAGGAATTGAACCGGCTTCGTGTCTTTCACAGCCGCTTTATTACAAATGCGTTATTAATTTTATACGATGCATTTATGTATGTACATAAAATATCTCTTAAGTTGAAATGCTGCCGAGGTGGCGCAGCAGTAGCGTATGCGACTGCTGTATTTGAGGTCTGGTCTCGGGTTCGATTCCCGGGCCGGATGAAATGTTTGTATGAACTACAAATTTTTATCTCGGAGTTTGGGTGTTTTCTATGTATGATATGTATGTATTTACAAAAAAAGTATATATGTATTTATATCAGTTTTCTAGTACCCGTAACACAAGATGTCCGGAATATTTATTTATTTATTGCCTAAGTAGAAAAAAGTGTACTTAAAAAGCAAATAAATAAAGAACAAAACAAATAATAAATTAAAAATTCTTATAAAACAAAAAATAATCTATTTTATTTTACACGGTAGGTACGGTTATTTTAACCAAAGGTTTCCGGTTCTCAAGGTTGTATTAAGTGACTCTGGATGGCGTAAGAAAGCGGTTCCCGGATCTCTCCCGTCTCAGGCGCAGAGTGGCACACCGTGTGGTTTTAGTCGGTTCGATTCCGATACACCGCCCCGCCGCAAACCCTGGTGGGGTGAAGGCCCGAGATATTCCACCCAAAAAAAATAAGGGAATATGAGACAAGATATATACATTATAGACACCAGCACGTAACTTACCCAGATTTCAGCGTATTGGGGGTACTACTGCGCATCTAACGAAGCTGGCCAGGTTACGTGCCGGTCTCTATGCAAATAGAAAAATAACTTTCATACACTTACTAATTAAATTATAAACTCATTAATTTATCAATTCAATTTCAAATTGTACTATATACAAACTTATTGGGGCTTCGGGGTTAAAATCGCATTTACGATGGTTCAACAAAACGAGATTTCGAGTTATCAATTAAACAATCATACAATAAATCCGAAATATTTTAATAATCCAAAGACGACAGATATCCAGAAAGCATTAAACTATGTCTGAGGTGTATAAAAGAAATATCAACGATACGACTCATGCCCCGAGTTGCCATAGTAAAGGCCCACTCGTTTTGTAATTGTATTACTTGCTATAATCAGTTCTAGCGCTAAATTATATTGCAGACAAATGTCTCGAGCTCTCATAAAATATCAATACAAATGTTTGAAAATCACAAATAAATATATTCTTTGAAACATGTCTCGGGAAATTACGATAAACCACGCAATTAAAATGTTTCGAATGCATTCCGAATGTGTAAAGTTTAATTTTATATAAATTGTATTGGAATCCTGCCAACAATTCGGTGAGTATTATTTTTTAATTCAATGACATTCAATTTGTCTCAAAGCGATCTTCAAAAGAATAATGAAGAACGTTAAGAAAATGAAGAAACATTATAAATATAGTTTATTAACACTAAAAACATGCTCACAAAAGCCGGTTAAAAACAAACAATCATACAAGTGAAAATTATGAAAGCATGTTAATAGAAAACCATTCTTAAAATTAAACTGGCTTGCCGACGATCGAGAGTAAATTATATAATATTTTTTTGCATAAATAACAAAGCTATCGGCTCATTTGCATCAACTATTTATAAATCATTTACTATTGCCGAATTAATTCTTTTAATAAATAACTTTTCAAATATTAAAAATCAGTTTCCTCAAGACAAAATATACGGATTAAATAAATTAAAATTTTTCAAAGTACGCAACAGAGATGTTGTGAAATATTTTAGAATCTATTTAGATAGTTTTAGAATGATCTAAAACTAGCAACGTCTACTCATCAGGTCAGGCATAGACGAAACTACAAGCGAAGTAACCGTTGTGTGGGATTGGAATCAAGTGAAACCAGAACCGTGCGGTGTGTCGGACTGCACAACTTTTGCCGCTAGCTGTTCAGAGAAGTTCAGCAAATCTCATTAAACCCAAACTTAGTTCGATACATTGCTCAGCAAACAGTGAGTTTCAAACTCTTTATTTAAAGGGCAAGTAACTAGGCCTTCTAGAATTCAATAAAATAGGCCGGGTTTGTATTACCAATAGCAGTTATTACATGTAGAGGACAGTGGCCAGCTGCAGCAAAATTGGCTTCGCGTACGAATTTTAATGTGTTTTAGCACTTATGTACAGTTCTGTATTTAATGTGAATAGACTATAGCAACATTTGGCTGCAAGCACCTAGTTTTGTTAGGAATGAAATGTTCAAATAAGACCGCAGTGAAGGCTACTATAGTGGTTGCACACACAGACGTATAAACTTCGGGCGCGTAGTTTTCGGGCACATTCTGATGACTGATGTGCAAGGTAAAGTGCAACAACGTGTTCAGAAAAACTTATATGCACCCGCTTTCCTCTCTACTCTCCGTGGATATTTACTTTTATCTGTTAGCATTAAGGTAGCAATGCTTTTTAACTTAGCTTTTTTGTTTAAAAGTTAATTTTTATTTATCTAAGATCATTTAAAAGGTGACGAATAAGTCCCGCTATGCAACAAAAACTATGTGTACAAGTCGCGAAAGTCTTAAACCAGTTAAAAGAATTATATCTATGTAGGTCATCAGATTTCAATAAACAACGAATTAATATATATAAGGCCATAGATTAACGCATTGGGAATTTGGTTTGTGTCGTAGGTTAATTGAAACGCAAGAAATCGACCAATTAGAGCAATTATAGCGGTTTTGAGACACCAGTTTCAGTTAAGGGGTGAAATAGTACACAAAAATAATCTTAGAAATTATTTGGCAGCAATTTTGCTACAGTGAAAATAATTTCGTAACAGTGAGTGTTAGTTTTAGACATTCTTCAACATAGACTTCAATAGTCAGAGCTTTAGTGGCGGTTAAGCTAAACATGACACTTAACACGTTGCTGTAACATAAGTAAGCTCCTACCACCGCATGCGTCAGATAACGAAAGGAATCTTCTAAGTAAATATTACAGTCACGTCTACATTTATCTATCTAAATAGTACGATATAGCCTGCTATTTCGCTCTGTAGAAAAAGCTTTATCTACAAATTATAACCGTAAAACATATATACAATTGAGATCAGTATACTTAGTTTTATTCTTACATAATTTAAAACTAGAACAAGTGCCGTCGTAAATAATTTAGGACATAAAATACAAGTTTTTCTGCAGCCCTCATCAACATCAGCCTATTGCAGTCCAATCTAGACAGGCCCTCCATTTTTTTTTTTATATTTAAGCTGCCAAAATGACTCTGCCCTGCCTGATGGAAAGCATGAGCAGAATCCAAGAGTGGTGGTCACCATCCTCAATGCGAAAAAGAACATTGCAGCATGGTGACCCACACTATGGCGGCCTGGGGGGAAAGGGGATGGTGAGGGGGATAGGGGGCGTTGGTGGTATCCTCACTCACTCGATGAAACACAGCGTAAGCGCTGTTTCACACCGGTTTTCTGTGAGGTGGGACCGTGGTATCACTCCGGTCGAGCCGGCCCATTCATGCCGAAGCGTGGCTCTCCCACGGTAAAATTTTGCACGCCACGGAAGTTATACGACAATATGGATTACAACAACCCATTTGTTCTCATTACAACAACCTAATTGATAATCCTCAACAAGACGTAGTAAGTAAATGTCAGAGGGGCTTTCAATCAAAACAAATGAAGATGCCATGTGATGAGTGACACATTAATGACTGACTTAACATATCATTATAGTAAGACTAGACACTCATTACTATTCTATATGTGTCCTACATCGAGGACATCATTTACGCGCGTCGGTGTTGTCATACTACAATGTTTGATTTTGAATGTTTTTATTCCAATTGATCTTTATGAAATGACTCTAGTTTTCATTTACAAAGAAAAGAATTGCATTACATTGAGAACAGATTTAAATTTAGTACAATATAAAATCGATACCACTCAGACGTGGTCAAATAGAAACGGTAAAACCACATTAAACCGGAATAAGTTAACCACAAGTTATCAATTATATAGAATTTGTTGTGTGACTGCATTAACCACCTTTTGGATGAGAGTTTACAATTTTAGTTCTGGAAAAACATCTAACTTTATAACGCTACAAGGATTCTAGTTTATCTCATACTTTAAATGACATTATAAACACTTGAGTATCATACATAAGGACTAAATATACCTTGTCTTACATTCAAATAAAAAGCGGTTATCACATCCAAATAAAGACAGACGATATAGTACTTGAATAACGACATTAGAATGAGTGGAATATAAGACCTTTCATTAGGAATTTGTGGTTGAACAAAGTTCTACCAATTTTGATTACAGTAGACAATGAATTTTCATCAGTCATGGATCAATCAATCAATCAGCCTACAGCTTTCAACTGATAAACATATACCTCTCACAATGCAGGTCATAATGGTCCTACTCGGTCCACTATCCGGGTTCTACCCAGCTATATTCATCTAGCCGTCATTCACTCCGTCATCGACTTACTAATAGATGTTACGTGTCCCCTTAGGTCAATTAAAAGAAAAACAATTTAAGCTTAGCAAAATATATGTATTAAAAATAATAAAGTTAAAATCAATCTACAGAAACAACATACAGAAACTAACATAGGAGCAACGTTAAGCTCATTCAAATTAGTGACAGCCCATAATTCAGAGTTAAACCAAACACAAATGTATTTTAAACTTTAAGGTCTACTTGAATAGATATAGGATCAAAACAAAAGGCTATTCGAGACCGGTTCACTTCAAATTTGAAATCTGTCGTGTATTCAAAATTGTAACATGAATTTACATTCAGATTCTGACCCCTCTCAAGAATAGCTGACCTGGCACTGTAACTTGTTTACACGGGGTCGGATCTAATCGCCTCTGTGACCACGCGTACTACCAACAATGTTTAATCCAATATACTCACACAAAAGAATAGAATAATGCTATAAATATACTTTGGAAAAGTGTTTTATTTTGGGGAAGTACGAATCAACAAAAAATAAATCTTTATTTTTAGCATGGGGTTTTTATGTTTCGCTTCGAGAGGCGCTCATAGCCCAGTTGCACTCGGTGATTAGAAACAATCATCGAGGGTAAGCATCGATGGCGCGGTCAATACCTGGATGGGTGACCGCTGGTGGCATGTTACCATGAGCGTCTCCGTGATTCGGAGGTCACGATAAGCAGTCGGTCCCGGTTGTTATCATACGATAACAGTCGTGAAGCTTAGTTGGAGGCCTTCGGGCGGCTTAAAAACATCCAACGGCAAGATTTACGTAGCCACAACGTATTCTTGCCAGTCCCCAACCCGCACTTGGCCAGCGTGGGGACCCTCTACCACCTTAACCCTCTCCCGAGAGGAGACCCGAGCCCAGCAGTGGGACATTATGGGTTGTTGTTTGTTTTGTTTTATTTTTAGAATAAATTTAGTATTTCAACGATCTTGTTCATTATAAATGTAACCATTAAAATTTTAGACAAGGTTTTTGTGCAAAAATTTAATGATTTCTCTCTAGAACCGTATAGCAAGTAAAATAATTACAGTTTTAGTTGCCATTTTTTATGGCACCTCGGGGCATGAGTCATATCGTTGATGTTTCATTTTATACAATTCAGGCATAGTTTTAATTAATGCTTCCTGGACTGCTGTCGTCTTCGGATTATTGAAATACGGATTTATTGTGTGTCCGGTTAATTGATGACCAACGATTGTCTAACTTGATAGCTCACATACTCAGCTTTAGTCTTACGTCATTGTAGTTTGTTTTGAAGGATGTTACACCGTTGCCCTACGTGATCGAGAATATTAATTTAAAATGTAGGTACCTTAAATACTTCATACATTACATTTTTGGGTTCAACTAGTAGTACAAGTGGTCTGTGCTTTACGTACAGAAAAAATGTTGGTATACTTTCTGTATCCGTATAAATATAGGTAAATTTGAAAAATACTTTGGGGGTACGGTTTATATTACCTAACAAAGCATAATGGATGCTTTTAAGTTGAAAGAAATAGTTAACAGTCTGGAAGTTTATAATTAAAACTGTGATTATACCAAAATATATTAATGAATAAAAATAATAGTTTAAAGAAAAATGTTAAGTTTACATGTAAAACAGCTAATTCTTATGCAAAATCGTTTTCTGTTTTCAATTTGACAGAATCCATCTAAAATTTTCTAGATATTTTACATATTCAAAGACTGATTTATACAACACGCAGATACGAAACTAGCGGAGGAAAATCCTAATTTGTTTGTAATGTAAATTGATATTAGAGAAAGCAATAGAAGCCAAGGAGGGAAGGCCCTTAACTAAATCACCAAGCTCGAGAGGTACTTACTTGCTATTTACAACTCTCACTTTATCTACCTTGCCTTAATTGGGTACTTTAGCTGGCTGTTTCTTCAATCACCTTATTGATTGTTAGCCCTGCAATCGTGCTGTTCGGGCCGTAACTCGCATTTTAGGCAGTTAGTACAATGTAAGACTTATAAACTGTCCGGCTTACAGAGCCGACAATTCTTGTATCATGTTGTCAAATGATTCAACCCTTCGAAATGTTTGTATCTAGACTAATATACCACAACATATGAAGATTATAAACATATCTTGTATACGCTTAGTACGTTACAGTCAGTTCTGAAACCATCAGGTTTTAAAGACTGTTCCTATCTTGCAGGGGCTTTATAATATAAATAAATAAATAAATATGTTCAGATATTTTTATTGCTATTGTTTTAGAAACACAATATTAAATAAGATTCTGATTTGATAGAAGCAAATGTCGGTCACAATATTGGCTTGTGACTGATGAAAAACGAAGAAAACTGACAACGAGAAAGTCAGCCAGCTGGAATTGCAAATGTGTACACATACTGATAACCCTTTGTCAGCATTAAGAGTGAGATTGTTTGTCATATTGATAAAAAGAAATGAAGGCTACTGTCTTTATGTGCTATTGTTTATAATACACCAATGTATATAGATATCACGACATGAAAAGATGTAACTCACTCAGACTGTGAAGCGATATCTTTGTGAATGTAATCGTAATGTTTATGACGGTTCTTCTTAGAAATTCCCCGCATTATCTTACGTATAATAACTTTCTTTCATCGGGACTTTAGAAACTTTTTAAGTGATGGATAAACTTCGTAATATAATCTCTGTTTTATTCACACAGTGAGTGTGAGAATTCCAAGCTGTTGGAAAATATTGCCCTATGTGTTCTTTTTTCCTACAAAATACATGTTTTTTTTTGGAAATAGTATAGAAATAATTCCAACGAACAAGTTTTCTCCGTCTAAAATAAACCTCTTTTGTTTACAGTAGACACATTATTGTCAAACAAACCATTACAGTCGTTTTACGCGTCACAATATTTCTGTTGCAATAAGAATTTTTCGCCTTATTCATTTAATCCTAATCTCAATAACAGAAGCTAAACTAACCGTTTACGATAGTAAATCTTCTTCAGCTTACTCAATAAATAAAGATCTAATAAAACGAACCAATAAATAATAATTTGGATGGATATTGAAACAGACAAGTTATCGGCGCCCGGTCAATTGCACAAATCAATAAACTGTTGTCAACCAATTACTTATGATTAGCTACGCACACACACAAGACGAACGCCTTAAAATATACTTAATTTAAAATATATCGTCGTCAACGGTCTTTAACAGGTCACTGTTGGACATAGTCCCCTCCGTAGAAAAGAGGCTTTGGCTTACTAAACGACGCTGGCCAGATAAGCTGGAATATAATAAATCTATCAACGTTTTCAAATACAACAAGAGATTTCGTTTAAAACTGAATATCTGACTTTTTTTATGGAAAAGGGGGCAAACAAATAGACGTATCGCGATTACCGCCGCCCATGGACGCACGCAACACCAGAGGCGTCACAAGTACGTAGCCGGCCTTTTGGATAGGGGAGGAGGGTTGGAGTATGGGCTTCCGGTATCCTTACTCACTCGGTGAACCCAGCGCAAACGCTGTCACTCCGGGTGAGGCCCATTCATGCCGAACCGTGGCTCTCTTACCGTAAGTGAGTACAAAACTAATAAGTATAATAAATAAACAAGAATACAATTGAGTTATAATAGTTATTAAAAAGCAAGACCTTTAAAAACATTCATATTCTAAGCATTCATAATATTTTTATCCAGTATTTTTACAGCTACAATAATAACTGAGTATCAAATAGTCACTCATGTTCCAAACAGCTTAACAGACGCACGCAACATTAAAAATCGTTATAAAACCAGATCTTTTATTATCTTGGCAGAATGGGTGTTAAAAGGATAGTGGAAAGAACATCATTGTTGACGATAAATATCGTGTAAAACAATTGTATAGCCCGCATACCACACACGACGGGCGTCTATAAAAACTCTTTATTCCGTTGACAACACTCCTTTATATGCTATTGCCATGTGAAATAAACCGGTACGGTTACTGAGAATTAAAGTTACCCGGTTTAAAATATAATTCTACCGGTACATTTTATACCTTTTCTGAGGAATTTTAATGTACTAAGCAATTAACGCTCATAATAATCTTAAACAAGCCATGCTCTATAGTTTTAGTCACATTAACAGTCGCCATCTGCTAACATCAACCGCAGTGGGGTAATATGATATGTATTTTATATACTCTCAGACTTCAGTATGGCGTTTCATATATCTTTCCTCGATAAACTGGCTATATTGCGCAAAAGATTATTACAAAACGGATCATTTATTTTATCGTGATCAATTAAATAAATTAAATAAATATTTCGGACATCTAATACACAACGCCGTCTAGTCCCAAACTAAGCAGAGCTTGTATTATGGGTACTAGACAACTGATATGAATACATAAATACTTTTTTTGTAAATACATACATATTATACATAGAAAACATCCAAACTCCGAAACAAATATTTGTAGATCATACAAACATTTGGTCCGACCCAGGATTCGAACCCGAGACCTCATGGACAGCAGTCGCGTACGCTACCACTGCGCCGCTGAGGTACTTAATTGAATGAATATTAGAACGTTAACATTTTAATGTTAGATACTACCTTTTTTGGTGTTGTCAGTCATGATTGTTAATTTCTTGAAAATATTGTTAAGGGTTAAGACTTAAACTGATACTTTAAACAGTTATATTTCCTGTTAACATCAACAATGATGTTCTTTCTACTATCCTTTTAACACTTCAACCACTGACAACAAAGAGTTCGTGTATTTCCACACAGTTATACTATCACTGACAAATAGTTATGAAATATGGGTGCGTAGCTTGTGACCTGTAAAATACCACGAAGCTAATTTTTGACTAAATAAAATATTAAATAAGTGATGGCTTTCTTGATAACTACTTAGTCTTACCGTGGGAGAGCCATGCTTCGGCACGAATGGGCCAGCTCGACCGGAGTGATACCACGACCTCACAGAAAACCGAGTTGAGTAAGTGCTTGCCCTGTGTTTCACCGAGTGAGTAGGGATACCGTAGGCCCATATCCCAACCTGGAAGAGGTCCGGATGGCGTAAGAAAGCGGTTCCCGGATCTCTCCCGTCTCAGGCGCAGAGTGGCACACCGTGTGGTTTTAGTCGGTTCGATTCCGACTTACCGCCCCGCCGCATACTCCGGTCGGATGAAGGCCCGAGGGGGTTTCCACAGGTAAAAAAAAAGGCCCATTCCCCAACCCCTCCCTCCATCTCCTCCCTATTCCCCAAAGGCCGGCAACGCACTTGTGACGCCTCTGATATAGCGGGTGTCCATGGGCGGTGGTAATCGATTACGACTGCTCGTTCGCCCGATATTCCATTAAAAAAAAAACAAATAAAATCTTACAAATTTTCTCATTTTCGTAACTGAAATAAAGTAGCGCTGAAACCAAACCGTTAAATAGAAGATATAATAACATTGATCGAAGTATCTTGCTACAAAGAGTACGTAATCAAAGCAATTACGCTTGCAGACCACGTGATCGGTGTTCTACCTTGATATGGAAATACTCTAATCAAATGTGGTGTTATACGAGCACGTTATGTCTCGCTAATATACTATAGTTGAACTTATACAGTATATCTTATGTGTTTAAAGTAAGTTATTAATTATTTCCAATATGTTTTTTTATTGCTGAAACTGTGCACCCGTCTGTGAGGTGTTGTGTTGGCTTCAGCTAAAAATCAGCGCTGTGGTCACTTTCAGGATCGCAGCATAAACTGAGCTGTTAGTCAGTCTAATGGTCACATAGTCAGACATTTCACTGTTTTTATTTTGTTTGTTTTATATATTGTTAGTTATTTAATCTTAGTTAAATATCTTATCTCTTTTCCTTTCACATGTTTGTTATGTGTGATTTATAAATGTATTCTTTCTTTCTTTCTAATCAATCTATATAAAACAACCAAAATTATAAGTATGTGCAGCAAATCAATTACAAGGAATGTGATAGTCTTTAAATTTTACAAATTCATTTTGATCTGTTATTTTATACAACCTGCAAATAGATTGTACAAGGCGGACTTAATGCCGCATGCGTTTTTTGCGATTCAACTTTTGGGCGTTCCAGAGATAAACTTGGCAGTGGTATAATCAAGATTAATTACTTAAAATACAGGACAGAGCTCTCTAGAAAGAAATATGAAGCAGAATAGAAACGAGAAAGAACGCCTATCTTACAGGCCAGGTGCTATTTTAAAATGGACACCGAGACGTCAGCATATCGAGCGATAAAAATATATTTCTATCAAGAAAAGATGCTGATAAAACGTGGGAAATGGCGCTGAAAATACTAGAATTTAGTTTTATAGCTGATATTAAATATTAATGGACACTTTACAGGCTGTAGAATACTGCATTCAAACCGCTGTGCTTGGTACGAAAACTCCTTCGGAAGGTGGGATTGATGTTTCTTGTGCCACAAGCTTTTATAGACACTTGTAACATACTCGTACACTTATTTTTCGGAAACAGGTAGTTCGTTCCGCAGTATGAAGAAAGCAAAACTGCTTAAAAAGCACACATATGTTTTCGTTTCTTCTTTCTTCTATTTCTACTGTCTGGTTTTTGGTTACTTAGCTTCCGTTTCCACTTTATAAATATCCATAAAATTTAGAATAAGTGTTATTGTAAACAATTATTGGACTCATAACCTATGGTTGTACTTAATATCAACCTAAAACCTAAATTATAAGACTGACAAAATAAAATTTAATTCATTGGCAAAATTAGCGACCTCTAGTACAAATAAACAAACATTTAATGATATATATATACATGTAACAAAAACTATTACAGAAATAATAGCACAAATTATTATAAACTCTTAATTATTAAAAAATCAATTAACTTAAGCCGGCTAGGCGGCTATAAATAATAAAGACCAAACCATAATTAAACGATTATGAATATACGAGTAATTATCTATCTAGCTCAATTTACCTGTTAAATATTTTAAAGATTAACTAACGATTAATTAGAGGCTAAAAAAAGTCCACTATACCCTATTCCACCTACGCAGGTATTTTCCAAATCTCTGCGTAGGTGGAGGGGCCAGTGCAGCATTCCCCAGATCAATGGCCATTTTTCAAACTATTAAACAAATTAGAACTTATTACTCTAGAGTGAAATATACATCCAGTGTTTTGGTGGTCTTGAGGTCTTAAAGAGCCGCGTGTAAGCGTAATCTATAAGCTAAGTACATATACTATAGGGCAGTATATGTATTTAGCTTATTGATTACGCTTACACGCGGCTCCGCCCACGTGCATGTCGGATATCACAGTGATAATTTTTCGGGTTAATATACAGTCAATCACATCACAAATATAAGCTTACTATTTTATATAAAAAAAACAAAATCGGTTCAGTAAATCCAGAGTTGCAGAGATTACCAACTTCAATATACTAGCTGAGCCCCGGAGTGTTACGCGGTATAACATTAACCGCAGGTAACGCCGGGTCGAAGCTAGTCTAAAAAAGTAGCTTAAGTTATTCCTTATAATACCATCAGTCAGTGAAAGTCTCGTTAAAATCAGTCCATCCGTTCCAGAGGTTACCTGAACAGACAGACAGACAGACAAAGAAAAATTGATAAAAATGTTCTTTTAGTATATATACCGTGTACATATATGCATTTAGACATTCCAATTTTATTTATTTGTATAGATGTGTGATTTATAGACGTATATATTGCAGGCTACACAAATGCCATAGGTAGTGGCTTAAATGTTCACCTCGCTTCTTCCTACTGCGCTAAGTGTTGTGGGTCTGATCCCCCACATGGGACAACACTTTGTGTGATCCACAAATTGTTGTTCTGTGGCAGGGAATGTGTCCATTTCATTCTTTTATATAACGACGATACGTGATATATTCCAAGCGCAATATAGAAGTATTTTTCATTCAGAGCGGTAAGTGTGAAAAACAGATCGTCATTAATTGTAATTTTTATTAGTAGTAGTAAAAATAAGATCCTTCCAAAAGAGAAGGCTTTGTCCAATACTGGGCTGATACAAGATTTTTTTCCAGACATCTAACACACAACGGCCGCCAGACCCAAGCTAAGCAGAGCTTGTGTTATGGTACTATATAACTGATATTAATACACATATAATTATTATTTTTAAAATACATACATATTTTACATAGAAAACACACAAGCTCCGAAACAAACATTTGCAGATCATACAAATATGGGTGCAACCCGGGAATTGAATCCAAGACCTCAAGCACAACAGTCGCCTACGCTACCATTTGCCCCACAGCATTGTCATCAATCATCAACAACCCATAATGTCCCACTGCTGGGCTTGGGTCTCCTCTCAGGAGAGGGTTAAGGCCATACGTCCCCACGCTGGCCAAGTGCGGGTTGGGGACTAACAGCATTGTACCGCACCGCATTTGTAACATTACAAAGAGTTTTAATTACAAAGTTACGAGTCAAGAAATTTATTTATTTCACAAATTCTGGTTTTTCTAATAATAGTCTTTCAAAGAGCTTAACTTAAAATAAGCGGTAACTGAATTTAACAAAATTATATCCAGTGTCCCATTCTCATAACAAAATTTAACGATATAGTAGCGCCTAACCTTCCCTTTACTAAGCGTTCACACTTCACCTGTCGGCTTTCACAGAGACAATTTCCGGTGGGTATTGTTGAAAATGCCAGCTGCTCGATATACTTAGCTATACTGGAATAGTTTGGATGAATACAACACTATTAATCACTCTATTACAACCACTTTGATCTCATTACGATCAAACGCCAAAGAGCTTTGGTGCTAATTACATTCTACGGTGCATAACACAAGGTGTTTCAAAATAAAAATAAAATGATGGTATCGTCATGGTCATTTTGAAATTAGAATTCAAATAATGTTTAGTTATGATTAGTGTGAATCCACTTCACTTATTTCATATTCTAACTATAGTCAAAATCCCAGTCACCACAGACTTAAAAAGAAGATAAGATAATTTTTTTAGGATGGGTCTAACATATACTCAGAAAGGAATGGATCGCTAAGCTGAAAGCAGGGCTGTTTTACAGTCAGCAGGTATCAAAGATAGAAAAAATCATGCGAAATTACGGTATTTTAGGAAGAATTAATTTTATATATATCATTACGCATATTTTAAAATGAGCAAGACAAATCTGATGGGCCAGACATCCTCTCAGACTCGTTTGAAGTTTATAGAAAAGAACGTCTCTCTATCTACTTAAGTCTGGGTTGACTATTTTAGTAGGTGACCTTTTTTTTTTGTTTTTCTCTTACCATAATAACTCTAGAGAAGTTATATATGTAATAATTATTTTACTAATTGGTTTTTATGGTGATATTATCAGCATTTTGCAACTATTTTCATATTATGCCCATGATATTGCTAAATAAAATGGTAACGAATTTTAATAATGTAGTTTGTCTATTTTTCATCCAAGTTTCTACATAAGGCAATGATAGATAATATTGAACATAGCTGTTAACTAACTTTCTAAAGTTCAACGATTCCTTGCATGTGCCAATGAATATTAATTTTCCAATCAGTTAGAACACTGTAGTCTACTCTCTCACTGTTCGAGCTACTGGACAGGTGGAGCCAGCATAAAGCCTGAAGCAGACATACATATATGTACGTATATTGGTATCAACAGCAAGCTTTGTTTTGCGAAGCTCAACCAAGTTATATTTATTTACAGTTCGTTGTTATATGTTAGACAAAACCTCAACAGAAAAGTACGATAACAGTTAAAATAGCAGAATATTATAGGAAGGAATGATCTAATTTAAGAAAAGTTTCTCATCAACCGATAAAGAATTATGCTAACGAAGTTTCGGTATATATAATTACATATTACATTAACTCATGCCTAACCTACTCCTTAATAACTAATAGCAAATATTACATTTAAAAAAACATTGCAATGGAATAAGTGTGCCAACATATCCTCTATAGAATAATCGACGAGAGCAATTAGGAGCTATCAACAACACTAACAATTTATCATAAAATACCTATAAGTTATTTAGTCATGAACTAGAACAGAGAATGCGAGATAATACAAGAGATGTTAATGGATCAGGTCAATATAACATCGTTTCATTATCGAAGAACAAACCCACGTACAAAGCGCGTCACTTCTCACTGAGCACTTTGTCAGTTTATCAGCACATTAAATTGTTTATATTACTTTCGGTCTTACTTTTATCTGTTTAAGAGATTTTGTATGTGGCACTTTTGTCAGCTATTATGCAGTATATACTTATGCATACAATACATATGTATCTGCATTTATACTTCTATTATATTTTAGGTAGGTTGGTAAATTTTCAAATATAGTTTTACTAGCTTTTGCCCCGGACTCCGCGCTACACTATACTAGCATTTGCTCCGTATTGTCGATAGTCCCGAAGCCACCGAGACCCTTGAGCCTCTACAGTTGCGTAGAGATATCGCCTCCTTGACAGTCCTCTATCGCCTTTACCATGGTGAGTGTTCTGAAGAGCTCTTCCAATTGATCCCCCCCTCTCCCTTCCTCTACAGAACAACACGTGCCGGCCTTAGAAGTCACCGCTTTAAAATGGAAGACATACGTTCTCGTACTCATCGCTTCGGTGCTTCCTTAACTCGGTCAAAACCTGGAACTGCGCTACCAGCACACGTGTTTCCTTCCCATTATGATCCCGGGTCCTTTAAACGGGGCGTGAAAAAGCATCTCACCAGGCCGCCATAGTGTGGGTCACCATGCTGCATTGTTCTTTTTCGGATTGAAGATGGTGACCACCACTCTTGGATTCTGCTCATGCTTTCCATCAGGCGGGGCAGAGTCATATTGGCAGCTTATACATAAAAAAAAACGCCGGTTGTCGCTGTAAAATGTAGGCTTTCTCAAAAATTAAAGTTATCAACGGTGTACAAGTTTAGCCGTGACAGACAGACAGAGTAACTTTCGAATTTATAATATTAATAGTATGGAGTAGTTTGTCCCTTTTTAACACATATATTTAATTGAGAATAAAAGCTGCAAAATATTGAAAGTTAAAATAGTACAGAAATATTATTATAACCTATCGTATATATTTGAAACACCAATTTATCTAGGCGAACGTTCACTCACTGATATAAACCAAAATCTTAATTTGTATTAGGAAATTAAGATTGTAGTGTCTACTTTTATAAAGAGAATACTATTTAGTGTCAGTCTGTAAAAAACGCCTAGCTTACGATTTTACAAAAGGATATTTCAATGAAAACAAAAAACCGACTTATAATCATTATTTCATATCCTATTTTAATTCCTATTTTCGTTGCAATTCCTCTATTTATCATTTTTTTAGCACTAAAAATCTGAGTAGGCGACAAATCACACTATACCGAATTGAACATAATTCGCAGATGAAAACGTGAAAAAATACTTCGCATTTAAATAACTAGATTTATTTACAACGCGAATTCTGTGCACCTGCAAATAGTCATTAAATTTGAGCATAGATAGTAATACATATATATAGAGTAATTAGTAGTCCCGAAAATATAATGAGGTATATACATAAGCCGTTTACTTTTTAATAACATCCTTTACCATCATTTATGGCTTTTATTAGTCAACAGCTGGAACTAAACCTCTTTATTATTAAGCACCTCCATACTCTTATTTAGGTATCCTAAAAACCTTTTGTCTTTTAAAAATTTATAATTTAATTTATAATTTTTTAAATATTTTTACATACACTTCTTATCTTTCATGTGTTCTTAGTTAATCAAACAGTTTGATTCAGTATTAAGTCAAATAAAGTACAGTGAACTAACCGTATCAAGATATTTTTGTTTTAAAATTATAGGTGTTATACTTAAAAGAAGCTAAAACTTTGTACCATTATTTTACGAAAATGAGGAATAATCCCCCACGCTGGCCAAGTGCGGGTTGGGGACTGGCAAGAAAGAATACGTTGTGGCTACGTAAATCTTGCCGTTGGATGTTTTTTAAGCCGCCCGAAGGCCTCCAATTAAGCTTCACGACTGCTATCGTATGATAATAACCGGGACCAACTGCTTAACGTGACCTCCGAATCACGGAGACGCTCATAGTAACATGCCAACAGCGGTCACCCATCTAGGTACTAACCGCGCCGTCGTTGCTTGCCCTCGCTGATTGTTTCTAATCACCGAGAGCAACTGGGCTATGAGGAATAATAATAAAAAGTAATTAATAATTAATTATGATCTAATTTCGACCACTAGGCAACCAATAGTAAGTTGTTCAAATGATTACTTCTGTCTGAACACCAAACTAGTAGACTGACGTCCCGGTGGACTCACATCGTACGGAACACTTCCTCATTTTGTCGCTTGCCTATTACTAAGGACAAAAACTCTAAGTGCATAGATCACCGTGTGTTTAAAACATTCCAGGGATGTCGCGTCCAAAATTATAAAACAAGAAAGTTAGGAGAATAATCTCTTTCTTAGGTATATCTTCTGATAATAGGAAATATAATAGAACGAACATTATTCAATATAACCATTTTCTTTTACGAAGCCTCCAAATTATTCATAATGTTAGTCAGAAATGCCTTTGTACTCTACACTTTATGAACGGAATCTTCCTCAGAATCGTGAATATCAATTCATGATAAATTAAGTACTTCAAATAAACATATTCAGCGTACATAAACAACCCTACATCCATCATGGGTAATACGAACTAAGTAAGTACCCGGAACTGTACGGTGTGTGGTCCCGGGAGGGGGGGCGCGGAAATCGATGACACGCAGATCCAATTTCAAAACAAACATGCCTTTGGAATTGGTAATATTGATTTGTACGACTAATACTAATTGCAATTGACATATTTATTCATTTGATTATTATTTACTCCAAGCAATACTAGTTTAATCAACATTTCTGAATACCAGTTCTGTTGGTACTTAAATGTTAGCGTATGTGACCTTTAACGTTCAATATATTGCAAATCATATTTTCTTATAATCTAATGTAGTTTTATTAAGAGTAAAAATGTTGCAAGTTCGAACGTTGTTATCGGTATGCGTAATCAAGTTCTCAAACAACAACTTTCAAGATTGAGGGATAACAGCATCGGCGAAGTTAACCGCACTAATAAAATCATTTGTAACAAGTAATTGGTAGAAAGCTCACGAAACAATATAATCCGTATCAAAGTACTTACAGGCGATTAGGGAACCTACAACAATGGACGGAAATGAGCGTAACCATCGACAACTGTTGTTAGGATTGTTGATTTAAGTAAAAGTTTTTATAGTATGTAACTGTTCAGAAGATTAGAGATGTTGACGTATATAACAAAACGTCGAATATAAATATAATAAATAAATATTTTCAGTCATTTTAACACACAGCGCCATTTAGTCCCAAACTAAGCAGAGCTTGTACTATGGGTACTAGACAACTGATATAAATACATATATACTTTTTTTTGTAAACACATACATATTATACATAGAAAACACCCAAACACCGAAACAAATATTTGCAGATCATACAAACATTTGGTCCGACTCAGGAATCGAACCCGAGACCTCATGGGCAGCAGTCGCTTACGCTACCACTACGACACCGAGGCAGTTAAAATAACAAATAATAATAACTAACCATTTATTAAGGTAGTAGAGCCACGCCGATTTCAATTACCCTCGCACAGAAAATCAACGTAAAATGGCAGCGTTCGTGTTGTCGTGTTTCGTTGGTGAGTGCGAGACCGGAGGTCCAATGGTGAAAAGCGTCACTAGGGCGCCATAGTGTGGGTCACCACGCTGCATTGTTGCATTGTCTGCATTCGCAATGAGTATGGTGACCACCACTCTTGGATTCTGCTTATGCTTTCCATCTGACAAAGTACAGTATGTGTGAATAGTAGATACCAAATGGGTATGTTTTTGTGATGGTGACAAGAGCTTTAACCAAATTACCAGTTAAAATTAAATAAGTGTAGCATACTATTAAAACTAAGAAAAAATAAAACTCGTCTTAAAAAAGAAATATGCGTTTAAAAAACTTACAGCTTGAAATACAGTATATTTAATTATCCAAACAGGTGTACCCGCCAACTGACATACCTTAAGCCATATTTTTTAAAATTATGTGAAGAAAATTCTCGGCACCATATATAGCTCTAAACAATATTCATAAAAAAGACTGTGAACAAGTTGCTTTATTTACTTCATACTAAAGTAACCCTTACGAATACGTCTAGGATAGAAGTTTAAATGCTTGCTTGCAAGTTTACAACCCATTTCCTCAATAGTGCTAACAAGCTTTACTCTTCGAGGTTCGTCTCACATTTTCAGATCATGCATAAAACTATTCAGATGCGAACTTCTAACAAGCAAACACTGAAACTGATATTGACAAACAGCTTCTATAGAATTTTTTGAAAAGTATTTTGGAGTAAAAATTTTGGAGTAGAAACGAGATGCTTTTGGGTATGTATTTGGTATATTTTACTCGTGTGTAGCATCTTTATGTTGCCTTTCAACCAAGCAAACAGCCCTGTAATAAAACTGATGTCTATTTGTCTACTACAATGGTTTATTATACAAGGGTATGTTTCCCAACTATATTTTGCCACCTTTTTTGCTTTTTATGGAATACGTTTTTAAGGAGATTAATCCCTCTCAAACGTTCACTACTGTAACTGCTGTGCACCAGGATCAACAGCAGTGACCCACGAACATACGAATTATGACACTCGGAAACCAGAAAAAAAAGTTAGTTTTAAAAATTATTTTAAAAGTTTTCTTATTATTTTCGTGTCATATTAATCTTATAGCGAAGACTTGTCATATAACATGGACTAACCTTTAACTGTTTATATCACAAGTACACAATGACGTTGACTTTACACCATTAAAAACATATACAACGGATGTCAATCTTAAATTTTTCGCAACTTGATAACGAATAATGAAAATATAGTGTGTTGATTAGTGTCGTGATGGCATTTTCCTACTCTGCAATTTCTGATTCTATCTAACTCTCTGAGCTATTGCTTATCCATTGTGTTATAAAGGGCAAAGATGTTTAGGAAAGATAGAAATAACGTTAATAATGTTAAGAAAGTATGTACTGGGTTAGCTCCCTTTCACCTGCGCGATTGTTAGCAAGCCGGTCTTGGGGCTTTAGTGTAGGCTTTGATTTAATACGAAATACATTTAACAAGGAAATATTGTACTGAAACGAGGTTGGTCATGTTTTGTAGATCTATTCAAATAGAACTCAGCTTTCTAAACAAAGTCAGAATATTTCAAGTTAATTTGTTATCTTACCTTCATAACAGTCTTTGAGTGTGCTTAAAAATTACTCAGAAAACGTATTAAGAAATGTAGTTTAATATTAAGTATAATAGGGTAAAAAATTCTTTGAAACCACCAACACTATTTTATTAAACATTTTGTGAATAGCGAACACGGGAATTTAATCGCTAAGTAACAGAAAGCGCCTATAAGACATATAAATATGTTCCCAGTTTCACACTATCACATATATGATTGACTACCCACCAGGTAAACCTCTAATGACTATATCCGCCTCATTAGACGTTCCGATAATGATAATATCATATGACAAATCAGTATGACTTTGGAACGTGATCGGGTACGATCATGTATTTAATAAACATGATCATTGTGGATGACATTTCATTGTTGCAATTATACTAACAATTTAGATCACACTACGTTATATAAATGATAATAATAATAATAAATAATAAATAAATATTTTCGGACATTTTAACACACAACGCCATCTACTCCCAAACTAAGCAGAGCTTGTACTATGGGTACTAGATAACTGATATTAATACTTACATACTTTTTTTTGTAAATACATACATATTATACATAGAAAACACCCAAACTCCGAAACAAATATTTGCAGATCATACAAACATTTGGTCGGACTCAGGAATCGAACCCGAGACCTCTTGTACAGCAGTCGCATTCGCTACCACTGCGCCACAGAGGCAGTAATATGTTATGTATGATAAATATAGGCTAAAATCTACTTTCTAAAGACGAAAAAGGACATACACCTTTCTCATTATAGCAGTGGATTAATAAAGAAACATAGACACACTAATTACCTGCAGTAAATTATAATTTTCAAGAAATTTAACGTACGTATCCATACTTCCATATCAATACTTACTACCAACTATAAATCCGAAAATAATTCTTCTATGTATCTGTCTGTTAAACTTTCATGGCTTAACTAATTTCGATAATTGGTGATGAATTCGTATAAAAAGGACATTGGAGGACCAAGTGTACTTATCACCGACACGCACGCGAGGGGAGCTGCAGGAAAAATTTAGTAAATAATACTTGTACTTAAACATACCTGGTACTTATGCGCTAACCCACAATTCAGAAGTCAATTCGGAAAACTCTGACAATCGGTCGCCTATTGCGGTTTTCTAAAAGCTAGATGTATTTATTTAAGTTGTAGTTGTGTGTGATGTCTCCCTTGTGAATAAACAAGTGATAAATTTATTTTTTTTTTTTTGAAAAACAAGCTTTTATTACTTGTTAATAAAAATAATAACTTTAAGCCCTTTCATTTGATACCCATATTAGGTGGTGGGTGGGTCAGAAATATTTACGCCGCCACAAAGTACCATTTTGGAGTAGTAATGGTGACCATTTTGGATAAATAATAATACCGATTATATATAATTGCATTGTCATCAGAACTAAAGGTATATTTTAAATTTCAGCTAAACTGAAGTGAAAGGAAGTGGATCAAATTTAACTTGCAAGATTTGATTATAGATAAACATCGAAACAGGTGACGCGAAAAATAAAAGCTTGTAATTCTATTTTAATATTCGGAAAAACAATATAATACAGTAAAGGATACAATTAAGATAAAAAAATATATATTCTACTAGTACATATAATACATATGTATGTAATGTTTGGGACATTCATATCACCAAGCGACCAAATGTCCAAACAAATTAATAAAAGAATCGCTGCTGGGAGGAAAAAAATTTGGGCCATGAAATAAATAATGAAAAGCAAGGAACTCAGCATCAAGATCAAGAAAAAAAACTTTTGCTACATGCATTCTTCTCTGCATCACATATGGCTGTGAAACCTGGGCTTTGACAAAAATTCTAAGGGAAAAACTTGCAAAATGTCAACGAGCCATGGAAAGGAGCATACTAGGGCTAAAGTTAAAAGATAAAGTAAGGAATAGGAATATCAGACGCAAAACTAAACTAACAGACATTCTAACACATATTGACCAACTAAAATGGAGATGGACTGGGCACATGCTCCGTAGTAAACATGAAAAATGGAGCAAACAAGTAACAATCTGGTATCCCAGAGACGGATCAAGGAGCAGAGGTCGCAAGGAGAGAAGATGGGAAGATGATCTAAAACTAACTCTAGGTCCCCTTTGGCTAAGAATTGCAACTGATAGGAAACAGCGGAAGACGTTGGAGGAGGCCTATGCCGTAAGGCACACCGAACTCAGGGATTTATTATAATTAGAATACAAGATATTAATCAAAAGAAAGAAAATTTGTAAAATTTCGGAATAAATCGTTGTGTAAATCGTATAATTATAAGGAACGTAAGCATAACGTTTATACAAAAAGTCTAATGTTTACGATAATAAACTTCATATAATTTTCTGTGGATATAAAAACATAAAGCCACTTATCCTCTGCTACAATTTCTTTATTTCCCATGTGAATTAATGCAGATAATATGTATAGTAGTAGCTTTTAGTACGTAATATGGCGTAGGCACTAAAACATGGAGAAAAAGACATCCTTGTCATAATGAATACCTCCATTCTCCATTCTTATTCGTAAATTCTTCACGCTTTATTTTTACGTTAGTCCCTTTTTTCTTTTATGTATTTTTCCTGTAATTTTATGTTTATTTTTACCTACCTACCCTATTTTGAGTAATAAACTATGTACTAAGTAATCATTCTAAAGAATGAACAATATGAAGGACCGACATTAACTTATTTAGCAAACAAAACTGTGTTTTTTTTTATTTCTATTTTTTGTTTTTTTATTTTCTAGGTCTTGGCTGAGATCTCTTTTAACGAGGATTCCTTTCAACACGTGACCTTTGAAGTTAAGAGAAGTGAAGAGATACAAAAGTAATAATACGAGCAACAAATGAAAACCGTGGAATCACTCATTCAGAAAAAATCTGATCAGCGCTTACAATGGATGTTACACTTAAAGCGCCACTTCTAGGTTTTTAAAACTTTTCTTTACACCTAAACGAGTAAATTGGTAAATGAAATAAAAAATTATAAAGTAATTCTATGTTTCTGGTTACAGAACTTTTAGCACAGAGACTTGACTACTAATTCCAGATCTGATCAGATCTGATGATTCTTCCACTTTGCGGCTTCACAGATTTTTAAAACTGAGAGAGTTACTTTTAAGTCTTACCGTTTAGGGCTCGAAGTTCAATAATCAAGGCAGACAAAGGTAGTATGTCCCTGAGTGTACACCGCGCAATAAAAAAAACGGCTAAGTACGAGTCGGGACCGCGTACCGAAGGTTCCTTACAAACCTGTAGGTATATTAAGTTTAAGATTTAACTAAAATGCTTTTCGCAATTCTTTTTTTGTTCATACCAAATTTCAAGATTCTGAGTTTACGGGAAGTACAGGGTTAGGTTTTGATTCCCTTGCGAGCGTCGAAAATTTGCAGCATAAACGGCTGTATCTTTTGATTGCGTCGGCTTGGAAGTTTGGTTTTCCACAAACCTGAATATTTGAATTATATATATTTATATGAATTTCAGCGTTATCCTCCACGCGTTTTTGAAAATAAACGCTTTGAGAGACAGACAGACGGACAACAAAGTGATCCTATAAGGGTCCATCTTTTCTTTTTTGAGGTACGGAACCCTAAAAACGATAAGCAGTCATAAGGACTGCCGTCAAATATTGGAAACTCAAAACTATAAACAAACAGTAGTTTAAGCTCACCTGAAAAGAACCTCTTTGCTCTTTAAATAAAATGAGATATAAAAAGAAGTTAAGAATATTTCCATAGTCGCTTATGATGATGTTTGATTTTGTTCACCCAAAAAGTGCTCAAGCCGCCTAAAGAAGTTTCAAATTAAAAAGATACAGGATAAACGCTGCTTCTAAATTCAAATCTATACTTTGATAGTTCAAAAGAGTTTGATAAAAAATGGCATACACGTAATATACCTTGTTTCATCAGTATTAAATATGTACCGCAAAACATCAAATACTTTATAACTCATTCCTTAGAAACGTTGCCAATCTGGTCCCTAGTAAAAAACTAAACACGGTCTCGTAATTTTCTTAAATATTACGATCGATAAACGTATAAAAAGCATCACAAGCTAGTCATAAAGCTGGCGGCGGACGCGGAAGGTCAAACGCCTACTTAAGGCTTTATTCATGTAGACTGAGTACGGACCACCGTGAAATAGGAACCATTTGTCCTATACTATGATAAAATCTTGCAAAGCATTGTTTTATTAGCGCACGTGCTTAAGTATACACGTGTCAATTATAACGAAACGCCAGATTGTAAAAAAAGTGCGAACGTGGATACTCTTCAGATTTGAAAGATATTTTACAATACGGAAATCCTACTTATATGTTCCTTTTATCCTGTTGATAAGTTTTATTTTAAATTTAGAACAGAAATTTAATTTTCGAAATATGTAACGTTTGGTATTCTGATATGTTTTGAAGACATATGTTGCCAAATCTCATAGTTTTTGATTTTATAGACGAAAATATACTATCTAAAACAAACAATTGGTTCTAACCGACTTTTTAATACAAACAACTAGCAACGAAATGAAAAATAGAGCATGATTTATCTGCGCCTTATTATAACCACAATACTTCTAGAACCTGTCAGGAATACAAGCGTATTTATTATGAAAGGTTTTGTTTTCCAATTTAACAACAATGAAGACAGAAACTAAAGTATTTTTTTAATAAATGGTGCGTATCTGATAGCAATATAACATTAACATTCTATATAAGGTACATCTATTAGATCACTCAAGACAAAAAACTTGAAATTGCACGTTTCAACTTGATTGTCAAGGCTTGTGACCACCACTTTTTGCTGCATTTTGATTTAATGAACAACCCACATTGATATCGTTTTATAATCCCGCCTGGTATCAAAGTAAAGGTCCATTAAGTATCCATAGAGACTATTGGAAACCGGTGCCTATCCATAATAATAATAATAATGCATTTATTTCTCTCATCACAAAGGAAGGCAGATAAATCTATCAATGGTGTGAAATGCCACGATAGAGATCTATTTCGTTTAATGGTTTTTAAAGAGTCGATTACATACTTAGTAATGTCTTTTGTATCACACATCCTCCTAACTAAAATTTTTAAACATAACTATATATATTTTGTTTTTAATACGTGAAAATAATGTGTAGGATTTATTTTTAGGAATGAAGCAAGCTAAAAGAAATTTCTTTGAGGAAATATAAGTTTTTCGCGGCAAACATCTTTCATCGTCCACAAAACGTAGTGTCAAACGCATGGCTATTAACGAAATAAAAATAAATGTAAAAATGTTCTCGCGAAAGATCACAGAGTATGCTGAGAATGTTTTTGTTCCTAAAACCGGGTATTAGTCTATTATAATATTATTTTCATGGAAGTATTAACATTCTTTAGATAGATTTCTATTCGATCAACTCCTGATCTCACAAGTGTCATAAACTATAGTTTCGTAGTAAGATAAAGCACAGTATTAGTAAGACTAACATTTAACTTTCGATCGCAACCGCAACTCGATATAATCAATGTAGAATATGCAATATTTTACAAAATACACTAGTTGCGAGGTCCATAGTAGTAGATTAGAATTATTTTCTACTAATTCATGTTACGAAATTCTTCTGATTACGATAAGTCGATTTTCAGCAGAAGTTCTTTAGTTGACCCAAAACTAGTCACGATTCCCTATGTTATTACATATACGTTCCCATGTTTCCCCAATAAATAAAATTGGAGTGTATGTTTCTAATATTCAAATAACCGTTTTTTACTAAATGCATATGTATGTATACACGGTACATACATCAAAATAATATTTTTTACAATTTTTTCTGACGGTTAATCTCTGGAAAGACTGAACCGATTTTTATGGGACTTTCACTGGCAGATAGCTGATGTAATAAGGAGTAACTTAGGTTCCTTTTTTACGACGCTATCCACGGTTGCAAAGGAACAATCAAAACCGCGGGTAACGCACCGGAGCCCAGCAAGTTTTTAATAAATGCTCTGCTTAGTTTGGGACTAGATGGCGTTGTGTGACAGACATCTGAAATATTAGTATTTCTAAATATATCTCTTTAAATCTTCCTCGCAAACATGAAACTGCACTTTCTTTGCTACACATTCTACAGCTTGCATGTAGGATATTAAAAAACTCTCTTATGATTAAAACAATAAACTAGTTGAGAGAATATAAAAGTGTATTGTCAGAAAAACATAGCAACGGATGCTGTTTCTTTTTGAAATTGTGTTAAGATTGTTGTACGACATAAATAAAATATGAAATGCCGGCCGTACCGAATTTATAAATATTTATCAAATGCTTGTGACTCAGTTACACTAGTTCAAATAACTCGTTCTTTTCTAGTTATGATATACATAGTCTGAACACCGGCAAATATTTATAAGTTATAAGTTAAGACATTTCTGAGGTATTTTCCCCTAAATTCGAATTCGAAGGAAGTTTACTGTGAAAGTTTCTGAAGTTTTTTAGTCAACATGATCTCTAAGGTCGCTTTAAACATCTTTACGCATGTCTATTTTTTTGCAATGAATTTATATTTGTTTTGGAAAATTCTCAATAATCACACGATAACAAGAAACATGCCCAGTATCCACTAATAGGCTTGCTCTCTTTTAATGCATTACTTAAACCTAGCATATACACACCTAGAATATTAGGTACCTTTTAATACATATTATGGTCAGCCGATCTTCCCTCTCCAGTTCACTAGTGCGATTCTTTTTCGCTAACCCAAGTTTAACCGCTGCCTTTGTTCCGTCTGAAAAAAAGAACATTCCTAGCCCATCTAGTCAGGTAACCATAAATGAGCTTGCCATAAAAGAAACATACTAATACCCTTTACATCACTGGACAGACCCCAAATAAAATTGGGTAAAGTGTAAGAATATAATGATGATGACTTGACAGTATTTATTGCATTAGAACGGGCTTCATACAACTATTCACAACAGGTTCTCCGACCGGCCGCTTAATTGTCCGTCTTTGATACTGTTTTGAAAAAAAACATGTAGGCGTATTCAACTTATTTATGTGTGAGCAAGAATGTTTTAATGGAGGAAGTTACAGAAATACGTGGGTACTCAATAGTTATAAAGAAAATTGGGAACGATGAATAAGATACTAGCCAGGCATTTAACTCAGGTAAGACAAAAAATACACAACATTTTAGAGGTCGGTATGTGTTCGACATGACTAAAAATATTCAGTGATTCAACAAATCATCTATGATCCTAGATTGGTTGTTTCCATATAAAGTTGCAAATCAGTTTTAAAATTACTAGCAATTTACAGATTTTCACCGTGGGAGAGCCACGCTTCGGCATGAATGGGTCGGCTCGACCGGAGTGATACCACGGCCTCACAGAAAACCGGTGTGAAACAGCGCTTGCGTTGTGTTTTACCGAGTGAATGAGGATACCGGATCCAAAATCCTAAAGTCTCAAAAGGATAACAAAGGAGTCCCGTTTTTAAAAGAATTGTTGTAGAATGTTCTTCATATGGTGAATAGCCTTATTTTGATTGTCATAGACTATTGAGTCTAGTATTTATTGAAATACTATTAATTTTCTTTTCTTAATTTTTATTTCATTGTTTCTGTTTCTTGTGTTTTGCCTATTAGTTGGTATGTTATGTAACAGAGTCGGTGATTGGCAAGTGTGTAAGGACTTATTACATTTTGTCACTTCATATGATACACTTTGTGCACATGAGCCGTGGGAAAATCTTTAAATAAATAATGTTGTGTAACAATTATCTTGAAACCGTCTTATTAAAATTTTTCTTATGGTATAGTTAGCAAACGAGCAGATGTATCGTATCGCCCATGGACACCCGTAACACCAGAGGCGTCACAGGTGCGTTGCCGGCCTTGAGGGATGGGGAGGGGGCTGAGGGGAAGAGTTGGATTATGGGCCTCCGGTATCCTCACTCACTCAGTAAAACACAGCGCAGGCGCTGTTTCACACCGGTTTTCTGTGAGGCCAAAGTATCACTCCGATCGAGCTGGCCCATGTATGCCGGCCAATTAAAATGTACAATATCACCGCAATACGATTTTTACAATAAATAATAGTATGTTGTAAAAACTTACGATCGCTATCTGCCTTTTTCGATATAATTGTATTAAAGTCCGTATTAAATCCCTTTGAGTCCCTTTTAAATCGTTAAATCAGTTAAAAAACACAAGACATTAACTTAGAATGGCGATTCCAGGCATGTAGCAATTTACTCGAACGTCGAAACATTAGACGTTAAATCACAGTAAATAAACTAGCTAGACATTTAAAACTCTTTACGAAACAGAGAAGCTTTTAACTATAAGCCAAATATACTTTTTTTATATGTAAAGTAAAGCGCTACTTTACTTATCTCATATCCAATCATCCGCTTATGAACGGGTAACCGGGGAAATATGAATATCTTAGTGTTAACCACCAAAGTTTTTATCAACTAAAAACATGAAAGATTAGTCATTAAAACATTTTTGTAGACAACACAGCCATCAAACTAGTTTTAATGTTAATTACCATATTTCAGCTATTAATTTTAGTTCACATTATTTATAGCTGCTCATACACATTTTATTAGCATTAGCATAATCTTGATTTATTATGTCTTTGCCTAGTTATCTAAAGAGTATGGGTGTGAAGTGTATACGACGTTTTCATAAGAGGCAAAACCTGTCTATTCATAATCTTCGAAAAAGGTAATAATTTGGCCACAGAATTGTTCGCATTTTTTGTAAGCAACTTCATTGCGTCTAAACCATCTCAGTGGGTTTAGAGTTTTTAAAGGTATTAATAATTAGTTTTTGTAATACTTATTTTCCAACAAAAAAATATTTATGTAAATTAGTCTATGAACTAAACAGAAGTAAAATAATCTAGCGTATTGAGACCATGCTCTTGTTTTGAAATCAGGTTAAAAATATAAATATTTTTTCGTTATTTCTTTCTTCAACTCAATTTCATTTCTGAATAATATGAGTTAAAGAAAAACAAAAATACTTTGACTTTCCTTGAGTGTCGAAGACTCATTTTCTACGCTAATCACTGTTTTCTATTTATACAAACCGTCGTATATAAATCTCATACCATTTTTTTATTAAAACCAAGTTTTGGCATCATTAGTCATTTCCTTTAAATACACTTGCTCCTTCTTCCATAAAAATCAATTTTGTCATATCGAACGTGGCACCCTGAAACATGCAAATCTACATTCCTGGCATATTTATAACAATTCAGGCTAACATAATAAGTAATAAAGGCTTACGCTAGAATACAAAATTATTATAAAAATAAAATGCTATGACGTTCGAAGTCCATACGTATACATACATACAAATTGCAATAACCTTGAATATTTCAAATGTAATAAAACTTAGTCTAATTATAAAAATGTTAGGTAGGTTTGTGTACTCTTCAAAAACTCGAAATGTTCTGCACCGATTGTTGAGTCAAATTTTGAATTAGTTTTATCTATTTTTCTTATAAGTTACATTCCTCAACCAACCAATGTCCCACTGCGAAGCATGACAAAGTACCTACAACTTGTTTCTTATACAAATTTCATATCCCGAATTCATATAATAATATCAAAGTAGCATCATTTTATTCCTCTACGTTATCGGCGTTAAATAATTTGTAAAATATAATTCTTTTATCTTTAAACAGAATTGAACTACCTAAATATATAGACGGTATGTCTCAAATCACGTACGCATCTTCTTATCTAGTCTGTACTCGTAATAACTATTTATAACGTACTCACATAACATACCATTACGCGTGTATCTTCTAAATGGTATTCAGAATGTATTAACAATGGTTATCCTGTGTAATATAATCTGGCTGGCATGGCTGAGTTATTACGGCCGCTACTAGGATTAGCAGAACGATTTGAAAAGCAAATAGTAAGTGCAGTCTATTCATAAAATATAGCAGGAATTAATGCAACAACGTATGATATCATTTGTAAAGTTATTAATAGATAAGCATCCATTCGAACTAAATTTGACTTCAACCAATTACTGACTATGGAGTGTTTAAGACACTCTCCAGCTATTTGTGTCCATTGATAAGAATGAATCTATAGCCTTAAAATAACTACCTTTATTATACCGCGCGCCTTACCACAAGCCGACCGTGTTAGAAGATTGTGGCTGTCTGTGGATAGTTTATTTTTCAAGTTAGGCTTAAAGTTTTGAGCTGTAATATTTTGGTGAGTGTAGTGAGTGGTGAGATTTCTAAATAGCTATCGATCTGAAACTGCATCTAAAACTCAAGTATTCCTTTTAAACAATCCTTTAATCAAAAATAATATAGGTACATCTGCTTTCTTACTTTGTTATTTTCTTATCCTGACAAAACCCTTTATGTCTTTGGTATAATTTATGCGTAAAATTATCAGTACCAATACAAAGTTACGTAACAGTCATAAATTAAGGAACAAGTTCAGGATTGCTAGAAGACAATTTAAGCTTCGATCGGAGGAAAATAAATGAAACTTTTTCT
>PKRV01000138.1:139511-228532 GCA_003709505.1 Hyphantria cunea
ATATATATATATATATATATATATATATATATATATATATATATATATATATATATGATATATAATACTTTTATTAGAAAGTTTGATACTGGCAGCACAGGACCGGTTGCCTTGGGGAGGCCTATGTCCAGCTTAGGACAATCTTGGCTGAGATGATGATGTAAAGAGATCAATTTAATGTTAACTGCTAAGGGTTCCCTAGCAATTCATAAGAACGTTAACTGCTAGGGAAACCCTAGCAATTATCGTTCCCAAACAATCTTACCCACTTCCCATACAATTTATCATTCAATAGTTATAGTTTTAACGATACTATAATTTCTTTTCGTTCTATTTCTGAGAATAATTAATCAACTTCGTGCGGGAACTACGCTACCGCAATGTTCTTAACAGAAATGTCGTGTCGCCGAAGTTCAAGGTCGGGGAGAATTATTACGTCTGTGTTGATATTAATCATTCTTGTCATCTGCAGTAAGTCCTTTCACTCCTTTCTGTATTGCTTCCCGAAAAGCATTGACTGCTTTGTAGTAAATGTATTTAATTAATTATTATTTGCTTTATAAGTCTTTAAGAACACTGTGAAGAATTCTATATACCTAAGTTTTCTGTGGCTTTTTTCTTAAGTTCCGCCCGACTTTCCCTACTTTGAATGTGACTTATTACCTGGAAAAATAAAGGCTATCTCAGTCTTTTTCTTGTACTTATGTACAGAACGAATGATATGATCCCACGGCGGTATTTTGATTCAACCTATATTTTGGCGATACAGGCTTGTGTGCGAGTGTGTAATTTAACATTATAAAACTTATATGCACAATATGACTGCGGAGATTGAAAGCTCACTAAGCTTTAATTAATATAATGTTGAGTGAAGAATAAAATTCCGCATTAATGTAAGCCAACCGCTGCACTTTTGAGATGAAATTTGGCATACCTGTTGTATATCTGTGCCAAATTTAATTCTTTTTGAAATTTCAGAATATAATTTATTTTATTGTGTACTGTAAATACAGAAACGATTCTTCCATAGGCGAAAGTTTTTGTATACGTAATTAACTATAATGAGTTAATTATACAACGGCTTCACAAAAAGGCACTTTGGCATTATTTCTACTAACTTTGGAAAAAAATAGTATTCTGGTTCAAAGAGAAATAAAAATTCAAGATTTCTTTTGCGAGTATTAAGATTAGAGATTTACCTACATGGATTTTTATAAATTTCTTTAGATCAGATAATTATGAGAACCACCTACGCGTAATGCTGGTTTTAAGTACTAATGTACTTTTAACATAAAAAAAACTTAAGTTTCCAACTGAACCGTCTAACTAATTTCTAACATAAATCAATCTTGCTTTGCGAGAACCAGTACATAGTACCTATTTACCACCAATCACTATATTTGTAAGACAAACTTCTGTATTATAAATCATATCCAATCAAACTTCAAGACTCATTCATCAAGTTGAGATTGATACCTATTCTACATGAGAATGTTTAAATAAACTTGGCTTAAAATGCGATCGAGATGTTACGATAATGTCTACTAACAGGTGAATTCAAAGCTTTAAGTTTTTAAAGTTCTTTGACCTAATGGAATAACTTCTCCGCCTTTCAATTTGAAATGTCCAAGTAATGAGCTGTTAATAATTATTATCTTCTGCGTGATATCCGGGAATTAATGCCGTATGGATTTCATCTCAAATGAGAGTTAAGCCACTCGGGACTAAAGAGATATCATCTAATTATAGACAGGAAGACAAGTAACGGAGAGTTCGGGAATGGGTTAATTATAATAAAGTAAATAAACTGCGTAATTTAAAATGAACTGCTTATGTTTAACAATATTCAACCGTGACTGTACTTATTTATACTGTGTGGAATCGTAAACCTCGTCAATTAATGAGCCATATAGTTGAACAGAAGGATTAACCAAAGAAAAATGTACATTTATCTTGTACCTACACACGCAGATCCAAATGGTTATAATTTGCTAACTCCTACAGTAAAATTCATCATCAACCCATAATGTCCCACTGCTGGGCTGGGTCTCCTCTCAGGAGAGGGTTAAGGCCATACGTCCCCACGCTGGCCAAGTGCGGGTTGGGGACTGGCAAGACAACGTTGTGGCTACGTAATCTTACCGTTGGATGTTTTTTAAGCCGCCCGAAGGCCTCCAACTAAGCTTCACGACTGTTATCGTATGATAACAACCGGGACCGACTGCTTAACGTGACCTCCGAATCACGGAGACGCTCATGGTAACATACCACCAGCGGTCTGTTTAAGGTGTGTGTTAAGGTACTGACCGCGCCGTCGTTGCTTGCCCTCGCTGATTGTTTCCAATCACCGAGTGCAACTAGGCTATGAGCGCCTCCAAAATTCACGATCACTAAATATAATTTTCACAATACAATACACTACAGATTACAAATTTGTAAAATAGTGCGTTTAAAGCAAAACCTTCAAAGCTATGATCATTCTTAGTGTATATAACATACCTATTTAAACACACTAATTTATAAAACCAATGTCATACTGAGATGGACAAATGATCTTTTGCAGATCGATAGATTAAGCGTGCTGCTTTCAACCGATCTTCCTGGAACTCATAGAGAGCGGCCTATAACTGCCGGTTGGGGTTATTATGTATTTTTTTTAATGGACTGAGACAGTTGTCACTCTTTAATTTATAGCAAAAACAAATTGAAGGGAATTTGAAATTCGTTTGCAAACAAATACTTGGGTAGGTAGTTTAGGAGATGAAAGTTGTTATAATTTTTATCAAGATGCTTCTTCTACATATTTCTTGATAAGTCATAAATTTAATTGGTTAAATAATATAACAGATAATTATGAGTACCTAAGTAACATGATACTAGACCGTAATTAAAGTTTATTGTACTAGAAGCTGTAATTAACTTGCAGTATTGTAGGTTATACTACACATAAAATATTTTCTTTCTTTATTTTTTTAACATAGTATATAATTAAGCCGTTTCCGCTGTCTGTTCCCTTAGATCTTTTTAATTACTTAACGAATTTTGATGCAGTTTTTAGAAATGGATAGAGTGATCAAAAAGGAAGGTTTGTATGAGTAATACACGCGTATTACTGTGGAGGAAATCCGAGAATTTCAAAGACTTCCGTGCATAGCCGAGCTGGGTCGCTAGTATGAAATAAAGGTCAAATGTAAATTAATTTCCGAAATTCTCATTCCGAAAATTCAATTACGTATTTGTGTACATTAACATCACAGATGGTTTTCGAGAAGCGTTGTTAGATTGTTGCCTCAAAGTCTATCTACTGTTTACGCATACCTTATAAAATCTGCACTTAATATAAACTTACTGTACTCAAACATCGAAATTCAAAGATTATATTAAAATAAAGCGCCGTTACAGCATCGCATGAAAATAAAGACTTGATTTCTGTAAAAATATAGACTGGAACTGGATGCGAGAAGCCGAGGATCGAACCAAGTGGCGTAAAATTGGAGAGACCTATGTCCAGCAGTGAACTGCAATAGGCTGATGATGATGATGATGATGATGATTCTTGTCATTGAAATCGTTGTATGACCGCTTTTAATAACATGTCTCTAGTTAAAACTGGAGATTATCTATTCTTTTCTATTCTATTCAATGTGGTTGATTTTATACTTTCATTGATATGCAGTATCAATATTATTTGAAAGAAACGCTCCTTTTAAGATAAATTCAAAACATGTTCATTAACCTATCTCTACTTAAAACTGTAGATAATTTATTGAAACCAGTGGTAAGTCCACTAAACAAAAAAGATAATCTTTTTTTTTATGTCTTTATGTTCGTCCATCGTCCGTTCCATCATTCGTCCAAAATAAAGAAGTGACAATATTTTAGAAACACACAGTCACGGAACTATTGATGACGGTTGGCAACTTGTCATTGACACATGTCAATTTGAAACCCTCCATATTTCTATATTATGGGGTTCGAAGAAACGCTTGAAGAAGCGCTCCGCTTAGGATAAAAAAGTTAAAAAAACCTTCAATTACACTTCTTTTTTGTTGTTTTGGAATGACCAGGTACCTACTATGAAATTATGTTTCTTAGGGAGATTTAAATCGTACTCGCCAACAACCGATAATGTCCCACCCAAGTAGTATTTTAAAAGTGATTATATGTCAAAATATAATTTAAAATATAATAACTAAATTCTTGTGTTATGCTATTTATCGGTTATTTATTTTTATCATTACTTATTCCAAAAAGAATAAAAAAATAAAAAGTAAAACCAAGCGATAAGCCAAAATATATTATTTTAAGTACCGAGGCCGGTAGATACCAATAACCACTATTAATACGGCCAGTGAAATCTGATCAATACGTCAGATAACTGAAAGTAGGAAAGTATTGTAATGCCTATTAATTGAACTACTACAAAATTTTGAAAGTTATTAAATTAAATAAATTATTTGGGATCAAATTGACGTAAGCATACTAAATTCACGTGAAATGGAGCGATAAGCGTGCACTATTTTGGCTATCTTGACCCTTCACCTTGTGCATAATAATGTTCAGATTATACGCGGAAGAAGGTTACGACCGGAATTTAAATAACTATACATATAATAAAAGAACGTCCTGAAACCTCACTACACCCTTTTTAATCATGCGATCAGAATAATTATAGATGTCCATCAAAATTAAATACCGTAGTTTTTTTGTATGGCAGCAATTAAGGAGCGCGTCACATGGCTTCCTTAAAATATGAATAACATTTGTGTTTACAAAAACAACCCTACGATTACAGCAATATCTCTCCATAATAAATTCCCCTTCTAGACATACTTTATCTTATATCTCGACTATGTGTACCTTATGTTACGCTCAATTAAATGTCGGTAATTGTATCAATCAGACAGTAAATTCGATAGTCGCAAGGTGCGCCGGGGCAAGGCGAGGTGCATTACATTCCTCCGAGAGGGACGCGAGAGGGAATCGGCTGCATTCTTAGTTATTCTTACCTTTTCATGTGAGAATCCTGCCGGAACCCTCTTAAAGTTTATTAAAATCAACTTCAACACATACTTTAATAAACACTAGTGTTGCAAGAATACATTGGTGCACTGAAAAATTAAGTTTTATTGTTTACATCACTGTCAAAACTACACAAAAGGAGCGCACACCCAAACGGCCGGCGTATAACAAGCAAACTGGATCCATTTGGCTTGTCTGTTTGTGACGCGGAATGCTATTGCTTTGTCTCTTTTTAACTTGGAATGTAAATACATACAGCTATCTCCCTCACCGAAGAAAGGCGCCAATGCACGGCGCGAGCGCCGACTTCTTCCTTCGAGTAATAAAAAAACAAAAGCTCTTTTGAAACAAGTTACTGGTACCTATACGGTTGTAGCTGGCTGTCAAGTTATTATATTTAAAAACATTCAAGAGCATATTGAACAGGTTACATTTAATTCATAAAAATGAACTTTCGCTCATTAAAATTTGGAATAAATATAATTTGATCAAAACCGGTCTTACTTCAAAGTAAACCCTTAGACGGCTGCTATAAATTTAAATACCGCACAATTCGGAAGCAGTTTATCAAATCTGTTGAATGAGCAAAATCCTGTCTGCGTAAGGTCTTTCGTCAATATTAAGGTGATGTAAGCTCTGAGAAGCTCTCTTCTGACTGAATCCACAATCACCAGGTTCTTGTCGTAAAAATCCTTCAATTTTGAAACTAAAATAAATAACATAGACATCCTCCTCTGAACCAATTCATTCTCACCTACATATGAAGATGATAAGAAGAACGAAGACCACCCTTTAAGGTTTTTGTGTTGTCGATTAATCACATCCTAACATTTAGCTGATTCGAGACCCGAATACGCTTTAATCCTGGCTGTGTCTACTGAAATCGTTTAAAAAATAAATAGGTACGTCCTACAGATTGGATAACTTCTATTCATGAATGATAATGGACAAAAGTCAAAACAATTGTGTCTTCAAAACGCGATTTAATCAAATTGATTAATCGGAGACCTTCCCATTAAACTTAATTGCTGAAACAAAAAGAATGACATCTCTGTTTATTATAATAAGTGATTTTTTTCTAGTTTTTTCTAAGATCAGAGTGCTGTAATTATAGCCTATTTGTATATAACAACAAATCTGTAAGTCGTTCTAAAATTAATTACATAACTCGCTGTGCCCCGCGCGGTATTACCCGCAGTTGTTGTTGTAGCTTTAGCCCAAATAAAAAGCAGCCTAAGTTACTCCTAATATTATCAGCTATCTTCCAGTGTCCCGTCAAAATCGGTCCAGCCGCTCCAGAGATTACCCGGAATAAACAGATAGACAAACATTTTAAAAATAGATTTTTAATGAAAGTCTATAATCATATAAATGTACCTATAACCTAAAAGCGTCATAGGTACATTTATAAGCATCTAGTTAAAAGCTGTTAATGTGGAATTACAGCAGTTAATTAAGCAGATGCTTTAATTTATTTGTATACGTATATCTTGTTATAATCCCAAATATGACAGTACAAGTGTTAACTGACTGGAAAGCAGAAGTGGTGTACTTCGCACCAGAGATTTTTGAAATTCCGTTTAAAGAAAATTCGTCTGTACAATCACCTATTTTATATTAAACTATCCTTAAACATCAAATTGGCGTTTTATCGCACTGACCACTTTGATCTGAAATATATCCTCTTTGGTTAAGAATTCCAAATTCAAAGTTAAAAATCTATTTGAACTATTTTATCATTGAATGAATTTTTCGTTCCAGTGCTTACTGAATTTATTAACGCGCTCATCCAAATAAACTCTTCAAGTTTATAATAATAGTATAGATATAAGACCAGTAAGTATATCTGTTGACAGTCGTTTTTTTTCAATTGTTTTTTAATTTGTTCTAGTAACTAAAATAGGATATAATTAAGAATTAAAAAAGGAGCAAAGTAAACGACAATAGCTAATGGTAATATTCGGCCACCGAGCAATCTCTAGTTTTAAATTATTTCGTAACCACTATTCCGCAAGACGACTCATATCCGGTCATCTATTACGACTACGGGAATTGGTCCGGGAATTGATTTCCGGCTCGTACCGTCATCGAATGTCATATTCACCAATTTAACACGTAATTCCATTTTTAAACTAGATTTCACTAAAAACTTAATAGTCAAGATGACTATGTTCACAAATTGTACGAAGCCTATTTATATAAAATACTGGCCGACCCGTGCCCACTTCGTTGGGCGTTAACCACCCGCTTATCTTTGACTACATTTACAAATACTATTATTTTTAACTGATTTTTTTATTCAACCATAATAAAATAAGTCTGTCCTTCTGTTAGTGAAAAAATTTTCAAGATCGGATCATTATATATTTCCCCCTTTAATCATACAAACAAAGTGAGAAACTTTACCTCTTTTTTTTAATGGTATAGATTTTAATTTAAAAAGGAAAGCAAAGCATTGAGCGAGCTGCACATGATGTATGACATATAATGGGAATTCATTGATTATTAAGATAATTACATGTGACGGCTAACTCCAAGTTCAAATTAAATAGTGCACGGTTCAACAGCTTCCTTTTACACACACTAGAAACATAGGGTCCCTTTTGACAAAATTACCACCACATATAACAGGAAAGCAAGAGGATAGATTGAAGTTTAAAGAGTTTTTCTATATTTACTTTGTTTAAAGAAGTTTGTGAGTACTTTTCTGGCCTGATGGTTTAAACATTGTACCGTCCGTAAGATGTTCTCAAATATTGTAATCCTGAAGAGGTAAAATATTATATAATTTTCTGCTGACACAATTTTCGATATAAAGTTCTAAAATCCAATTGAAAGGCACTCTAAGGCTCTAAATTTTTTGATAATATGTAGTGTTTCTATTTTCATGTTGAATTACATCTCAGACTACTGTACTATAAAACCCGCTTCGAGTATTTTTATAGCAATAACAAACCGAACACTCAGAAGTCAACACACATTATTATATGAACACGGTTAGTTCAAGTGTATTTTGCGTTCAATATTTACTTTAAACAAAGGTGTAAAGAAAGCCTGCTGAAGAAGCACAAAGCGTTAAATTGTTTTGCTATTAGTTTTCCTTTGTTATGTATTAAGTTTACGTAGCTTTTAAAAGCTCGCACTATTTCTTTAATGGTGTTTATCTACGAGGCGCTTGTAGATACATACTATTATCTTTACACAGTATAAAATGAAGTCGCTGTTATTATTTCCTGTTCGCTTATATCCTTTAAACTACTCAACAAATAATTAAATTTTCAGCAATAGATAGAGATATTCAAGAGAAAGGTTTATATGTGTAATACATTTATGTTATAGGAGAGAATATGCAAGAATTTCAAATTGCCGTGCCGGGTCGCTAGTAATAATTTTTTTTATTTTCTTTTCTAATAGACACTTAAACACAAAACGCTTTATTTTCTCAGTGAGTTAGTTCCCAATTTGTGGGAATCATTTTATAACTGTGTTTCTCAATACTTGAAGAGTAATCCTTGATTTTTTTTATTTAAAATAGTATACTTTCAAGTTCATTGCATTGTCGTCAATTCATGATCTGATAGATCCTGGAGAAATTACGGGTGCCCTTCAAATATGTTAGTCATATACAAACATGCTAGCAATATAGATATTTTTTCTAGTAGATACAGAATTAAGCAATAATACATAAAAATATAGCTAGCTACGTTATAAGACAAGAGGATGGCGTACGTCTTTAAAAAACCACAACACACTGGATCACATTACAAGCACACGTGGACCTGTGGAAAAGTTATAAAATAGCAAGTGTTAGAATTAAAAATAAACCAAAAAATAACATCGAGGCCTTCAGTTTTCATCTCCTGAATTCCAAATGTCAGTATCAAACTTGCGGCTTAAGCATATGATTGATACAACTCTCTGTCTTATTTTTGTTGAAGCGGCGCCTGTCTAAGTTGTCAGCTCGTAAAGTGTATTTAATTATAGGCTATCAGAATGCTTAATCTTCTGACAAATGCTTTAATCTTATAGCCTCTAGTAAAATTTGGTTACCTAATATTTAAGGTATGTGTGTCAGTCTGCACAGCAATGTTCCCGAGTGGGAGAAGTTGGAAAGTAATTTGTTTAGTTCGTTTGGAAATCGTTAAAGACCGTTGTGGATCGGTTAACATTAAAGCATGTACAAAGATAAATATTGAAAATTATTTGTAAATGCAAAGGTATGCACGCATTCTGTGAGAACTTCTGCATGAGCGGTCTATGGACCAGCTTCGCTAGGCGGGCCTATAATTCCTTGTGGATCCAGTATAATTACGTCTTTGAGATTTTGATGAGGCTTCCGCCCTACTGTAGTACTTCGGGTATGTTCGCTGATTTGACAATTTCTTTGCGATTATGCGAAAGAAGACAGGGTTCGTGGTGCTGCGTTTGCGTTGTAGTAACTGCCTCTGTGACGCAATGGTATCGTATGCAACTGCTTGCTTAAGGTCTCGGGTTCGATTCCCGGATTGGACCAAATATTTGTATGATCTGCAAATATTTGTTTGGGAGTTTGGGTACTTTCTATGTATAATATGTATGAATTTACAAAAAAAAACTTTAATTTGTAAGGAAAGCCCTAGCCATCCCAGATAAAAAGAAAAGCAAAGAACAGCCCCAGGCCACATGGTGGACAACCGTTTCCAAGGACATGAAAGGGTCCAGGTGGAGGACCAGACAACCCAAGATCGACTGTCATGGTGCTTTAAAACGAGAAAGGCCGATCCCAAATGAAAAGGGAAAAGGCATAGCAGAAGACCGAAGTTGTCTATTACCCATTATACAAGGCTTTGCATCTTAATATTAATAGCTAAAAGACTAGACTCGGTCATGCTCTGTCGCTTCTCTGAACTCTATGTAACGAGAGACAATTGATTGTGATTATTTTGTTGCTACTTTATTTTAATTTTGAGTTTTACTATTTTCAAATTCTAATCGTAATGTAATTTTATATGTTTTAATATCATTTCATTTTATTTTTGCTTTGCAATGATTAAATAGTATATGAATTTGAATGTATGCTATGGAATGGGCTTATTTGTTTGAAATAAATGTTTATTATAAATAGTATTTACATGTGTTTTTGAACATTTTCAGCAGCGTTTTACTGCAGTATAACAGAAGACGCAATGTAATCCTAGTGGGCCTAGGTGAGATTTATTTCTATTGTAGTTCCCATGAAGCACTTATTCTAAATGCCTAAGTCTAAATTTGACGCCCACAAATACACGTTAAACTTTTAATAGGAATAATCACCAATATAATTTCATATCATTTATTCTAGTTGTAAAATAGCTTAGAGAAGACGGGTAATTATAGGTGTTGAAAGCGTTTGAAAAATCTCTCAAAAGCTACTGCATTATTTTTCACCAAAAACTTTGCAATGCAAATTTAGTGTAGTGTTCAGGTTTAAACAAAGATGAGCCAGACTTAAATGTTGTTACAGTGTACAAAGTACCGACTCGCACGACAGCTTACTGAGTTTAAGCTTGCTTTTGAGATAAAACACAAAATGGAAAAAGTTCTAGGAATTTTACCATAAAATATTTTTTTAATTGTGTAAATTTTTTATATATCTGATTATTTGTGTCTTGGTATCAAGGGTCAAATACAGGTTATATTTTTTAACTTATATCGATAAGTATAATTAAATATCTTGATTTAACACTACCAGTCATTAACATTTTTTTTAAATCTTTATTTACGGAGCTTATTAATGTCGCTCATTAATTATTAATACGATATTACCCGTGGAAAGTCCCCGTTTTGTGGCCAACCTCTCACGTGTATTCATTGCCAAAAAATTTAAAGTCTCAGGCACTTTTACCTATTTCTTCGTAAAGAAAACAGGCCGTATAATCATCACGCAACTCCGACAAATTGAGAGAAAGCCCTAAGTCTAGCTTTTATTTAAGATAATAATTATGTGGACAAAAACAATTTATAAAATCCGTTCAATCCCAAACTAGTTAGGGTTAGCCTGTACTATAGTAACCAAACTGTTAATAAATAAATTTTAAATACATACTTACCTTTAGATAAATTATACCAAAAAAACAAATGTTAGTGCTAGTCGCCAAAACTTTACTCCTAGATAGGTATCGAACCCACCACCTTTAGTATAGCAGACATGATCCAACCACTAAGTCAACAGAACACGGAACATTGCATCTGGCTATTCTATCCAAAAAATATTTTTATAAATAATAAATAAATATTACGGACATCTAACACAACGCCATCTAGTCCCAAGCTAAGCAGAGTCACTTGTGTTATGGGTAATAGATAACTGATCTAAATATTTTTTTTTGTAAAAACATGCATATCATACATAGAAACCACCTTAACTCCGAAACAAATATTTGCGGATCATACGAATATTTGCTCCGGCCCGTGAATCGAAGGCGAGACCTCAACCATAGCAGTCACATAGATTACCACTGCGTCACCGAGACAGTTTACTGTAACCTTATTACAAAGTTGATAAAAACCACATGATCCGATAGATGAGAAACAATATCTACGTATTGGAATTACAATCAAATTCCAATTTAACCATACTGGACAGCTCCTTCATAAACAGAAATACTCATTATTGCTATTGGTTTTAGTTTCTAGGCGATCAAAATCACCTTTTATCGCACATTAACATGACGATCTCTGTATACTGATACTCACGATTAAACAAGGCTTCCGTTCAGTAAAAAAACAGGCTTTTAAAATATCTATCTACTGGGATTTATCGGGGTATAAAAGCATATTCCCAGGCACTTGGAACATATAATATGTCGCATGTGACTTTAGAGAAACATGAAAGGGACACAAAGAACATCCAGCTCGACTCACAATAACAATTATTGGATCACAGATGTTATCCGATCTGGGAACAAACCCACAACATCTCGCAACAGGAACGGGCAAGCCTGCAACCTCCATCCGTGCAGCAGTACTGCCTAGTAACTTTTTCTTTAGAATGTTGCTTTTTTTATTACTACATTTGAGGCCAAATTATTTACCGATCGACTTAAAATAAAACCACAATAGTTCATTCATTGTATAATTTATTACCATTTGCGACTGGGTATTGAAGGAATCTCACTTACATTATTACATGACCTAAGTCGGAACACTGTTTGACTGCTACACACAACACTGGTTCACAAACGTATCTCGATAGTGCAGACCTACCCTTGTTTACTACACACAGACCTAGCAATAGCTAAGATAGACATAAAGATAGAAACATAAGGGAAAGTTATTAATACTGCACTACACAACATTCATTCATATTGAGAGATGAGGCTAAAAACGCAAGAGTTCAAATTTTATTTAGTTAAGGTGAAATTAAGTAATTAATTAAATCCCATTAACAAATAGAAAAAGGTGTAAAAAAAAATCCACTCCTCTACAAATATAAACTTAACATCGAACTTTGACAAACATTTTTGAAATAAGTGATTTTATTATTGCACACGAAATATTTATTTTAAAACAGCGTTCTTTATAATCGACACTGTTTTAAGAATGGTATACTCAGCCCAAGGCAAACTCTGCACTATTGTACATTTATACTAGAGTATTATATTAAGTTTCTTTGCTTATTCAGATAATCGATAAAAATCACAAACCGCTTAGAATACAAGTGACGAAGACTCGGCAAATCTAGAATACTATTTGTGCAACACTATGAGTTTGTAGTAGAAAAACAGTTCAATACACACACAAACTTATAGCCTTTTAATATATCACATAAAGTTTAGGTACAATAATAAATACATTATATCCTCGCGTCGTCACTACTGGGGCCACTGCAAACTAACTAAAAGAGAACCGCCCTTTTATAAAAAGTAAAAAATGATTACAACACATTCTTTTCATACATTACATTGTGGAATAAAATAGAGGCGGCCACAGATTTTATTTGAGATTTAATTGGATGGTTCTACTAGGTGGCTTGTTCGTTTTTATGATTATGATGTATATTATCATAGTGAAAATGTGTGATGCCTTTTTTCAATGGAATAACAAGGCTAAGCGCAGTTCATTGAAAATTATATGAAATTTAACTATGCACATTACTTAATCAATAAATGCACTACTTATCTATACAATTGAGTGTTAAAACTAAAATTTACCATTTATACATAAACAGAATTTTCTATAAGTAATGAATACCTCGGTTACGCAAAAATGTAACTACAAATTTTATATTTTTTTTATATGTTTCTCCTTTAGATCTAGATATAACAAATAACAAGATTTATTCAATAAATTAAGTAGTAAACCAAACATACAAAAAACAAACAAGCCACACTTATTTAAATAAAAAATAATTTAGTCTAATACATTAATTAACTCCACTTTCAGCTATTATAACTCGGAATGTTCATCATCTGTGCCGTCGGATAATTGCAGGGGCGGTTCTGTGCTTTCTTCTTCATTCTCTACCTCTTTTTTCGATTCCTCTTTTTCTGGAGACTCCTCTTGTGTGTCTACCTTTTCTTCTTTGACATCAGGCTCTGGTTCAATAACTGTTTCCTCGGTTTTGTTTTCAGTTTCCTTCTTTACAGGTTTCTTCGGCCTCCAAATCTTCATTTTATTCAACAAATACTTCATTTCTCTATCCAGGTTTGCCATTTTCTCTCTTATACTTTCAACTGTTAGCTTGATATCTTCATTTTTCTTCAAAGCGTTCTGCTCTTCAATAGATTTTTTTAGCCAATCATCTGTCTCGTCGATTCTTTTCTCTAGAACCTCAATTTCAACTTCAGTGAAAATGTCCTTATCTGGATTAGACTCTTTAGTGAAGTTCTTTGACATTTTGAGGAATTCCTTTGAATTGTTTAACATGCCACGGATAGCAGCTATAGCGTCAGGTCTTTCATTGTGCTCCCAGTGTTTGTAAAATATAGAATTTGTTTTGTCTTTCAAAGCTGCTAGTTTTTCCTCAAACAGTTCTGTAGCCGCTTCGTAACCATCTTCATATAACCACTCTGATGTTTCACTACAAAGTTTTCTAATCTCTTCAATTTGTTCTTCAGTACCACATTCTGCATACTCTTCCATATCCATTTTCATTTGAGCGTCAACTACGAAGGCTTCAAGATTATTAAGAGCAGTTTCTCTCTCAATCCGCTTCTTGTCGATTGCATTTAGCTCGGCGATTTTAGCTTTAGAAGTCTTGAATTGATCTTCAGACAGAGGTGTCATGTTTATGATTTGTTCTTCAGATTTAATTGGTTCTTTCAGTATAACGATTTTCGGTTTAGGCTTGCTTTCAGCTTCAGTGGCGTTTTGTTTCTCATTGACTGTTTCATTAGCTTTCTTAGTATCATTTTTAGCTTCACCTTCTTGATCTTTCTCTTCTGCTTTTTGATCAAGTTTTTCTGGTGTTTCTGAATCTGAACCAAATAGTTTGCTGATTGTGCTTCCAATTTTCGAGAAAGTGCTGTCTTTGTCATCCTCTTCTTCAGTGACAGTTTTTTCTGCTACAAATTCTACATTAACTAGATTGAGTATACCAGAATCATCCATGTTGAAATGTGCTTTGATGCCTTTGTGTTCGATGTTTTCGGCTGTGTGTTTAGCTAAAGCAGCGCCTACACCACTTAACACAACCTGGGAAAGGTTCAATGAACCAACATATTGGAGCTCATTTGAAGGAATATGTTCTAATTCTGCATAATTCACATGGAAATCGAAGTCGTCTGTGTGTTTGTTGAAAGTGATTACCTTCTTTTGTGGATAGGGATTCATAGGGCCAAATAGAGTTCTCCTAATCTGAAACAATATTTTTATTTTAAACTTTATAAAACAGTGATTTAAGGATTTCGTGAAGGAGTGTAAATGTGTTTTATGATTTTTAGTCAATGCAGTTTGCGCATTTTAGTAATATTTGTCGTAAATATTGTAATTATTCACTTCATTTATTAAATAATCGGAATTTAGTAATAGCAATTAAAACAACCTAAACTAAAATCTAAGTTATCATAATAGATTTAAAAATAAATAACTCACACTCAATGTTAGTTTATTTTAATTAAATGGCTAAATAAATAGAGTAATTAAATAATAATATTTCTTTTAGGCGCTACTCACCAATTTGTCGTTTCCGTCTACGTGTCTGGTGAAAGTCACTTGTATGGGCAACAACACAGCGTCGCGAACATTCAAAGCTGCTACTTTGTAACCAGTCGCCAAGGATGCTGCCCTATAATTGAAATATAACGAACAACATTTATTCTATTCCCAACCAGTCGTAAAGACAACTATTTGCCAAGTGACGCTGCAGCTAGTGTACCATTTTTTTTTTAGAATTACATCCCGTAAAACTTTTTAAGAGCAAAAGATATGGTCAGTATGATGACGTGGTATGCCGCTTTCCTTAACTATTTGCAAAATAGACAATCATAAAAATTCACATGAGGCGCTCATAGCCCAGTTGCACTCGGTGATTAGAAACAATCATCGAGGGTAAGCAACGATGGCGCGGTCAGTACCTGGATGGGTGACCGCTGGTGGCATGTTACCATGAGCGTCTCCGTGATTCGGAGGTCACGTTAAGCAGTCGGTCCCGGTTGTTATCATACGATAACAGTCGTGAAGCTTGTTGGAGGCCTTCGGGCGGCTTAAAAACATCCAACGGCAAGATTTACGTAGCCACAACGTATTCTTGCCAGTCCCCAACCCGCACTTGGCCAGCGTGGGGACGTATGGCCTTCACCCTCTCCTGAGAGGAGACCCGAGCCCAGCAGTGGGACATGATGGGTTGTTGTTTGTTTGTTTGTTTGTTTAATCATAAAAAATCCAAAAGACATTTTGCTCCAAGAATATTTTGTTATTTTCTTTAGAACCTCAATAAAATAATAATAAACCTATTTTCAAAATTTTATCTAACTAAAAACCTTAATCTTAGTTACTTAAAATCTTGTAAAATAAGTCGTACAAAATAGATGGAGTGATCATGTTTTTAAGTATGTTTGTAATAGTATAATGTTGTTGTTACAATGCAATTATTATATATTAACATTTATTGTGATTTCGTCATAAATATGTTGAAATATTAAAATGAGTACGAAAGTTTACGATAAAAAATGCAATATCTTTATTATATATGTATGAAAATGTAGAAAGCCAATCGTTTCGGATCTCACTAATATTAAAATGTTGTACGCGAATGTTTGTTAATTTTTCATATTCTTAAATAACGTTTTGATAGTAATGTTTAGGCGTTACCTGTATACAGCTCCCATGGTGGCGGCCTCGTCGGCGTTGATGGACCTGGACGGCTCGTGACCCACGGCGTCTTTCAGGGCCTGGAGCGCGGCTGGCACTCGAGAACCTCCACCCGCAACGATAAGGCGTGCCCCCGACCCCGCCCCACCGCCCGCGGCTATAGCGCGCTGCACCACCCCCGACACTCGGGGCCACAGATCAGCACACAGCTCCTCGAATTCAACTCGCGTCACCAGCTGCTTAAAGTCCTTATCGTCGAGCAAGCTCTCGATCTGTGCGTAATGCTCCGAGTTAGCGGATAGCACGATCTTCAATCTCTCCGCTTCTCTGAGCAGTTTCTCCATGGCGCGTGGTGAAGCTCTGACGTCACCTCCGCCGTTGGCTTCCCAAGCCTTGATAAGGTGTTCCCGAAGTCGAAGAGTCATTTCATGACCTCCCAACGTTCTGAGAGATAAACATGATATTATTATATTTTTATGTAATAACCAAAAGTTTGACAAATGAATGTGGACTGCCCAAGATCTGTACAGTTAGCGTTCCTGGGAAGAGACTTTCATTTAATGGACAGCAATAGTTTGACCCAAAAAGCTGATAATGTAGGACCTTTTCCTATTTATACATCGTATATTATACTTGGCACTCATACTCCACTGTGCAACAATGTTGCCATGTATTGTATGATTGCACATCAGTGCAATGTATGACATCACTTTGTCTAGTTACTCTAAGTAAGTAACTTAGAGTAACACAATACTATCCCGATTGTATTGGTTAACTGTGGTTTTCTATAGAATGCACATTTATCAATTCACTATAGGATATAGTTAAACATAGGTTAAGAAAATTGTATAACAAAGATATATTATGTTATCACACCTGTCATAACCGACACCCAATACTTGCAACTGGGGCACAGTCTCAACATATCCTTTGTCCTTTATCTTCACAGTCTTGTATTCAACCAATGCAGCCTTGGTGGAAGCGGCTCCCATGTCGAAGAACAATGCATGCCATGCAGTTTCATTGATTTCCTATGACAAAAGTATGAATTTTTTAAATTTAATCTACTGTAGATCCAAAACCACCTTTTTTGTAAAATTATTTGTGTAGTAAAAAAGGATACTTTGTGTGAAGAGACTACATTAATATACTCTTACTTATGAAAGGAAAACCCAAAAGATCCAGGAAAAACTTAACAAATAATAATAAGATGTACCAAATATCAGGAAACAACAACAACAGAATCACTCAATGAAATAATTACCTCCGACGCAGAAACGGAGATCAAATACAGGAGACTACAAAACAAACTGAAAGAGATGATAATCAGCAAACCCAGAAGCAAAGAAACAAGACAGATGTCCAAAAATGGAGATGGGCTGGACATATGCTACTCCACCCCATTAACAAATGGAGCAAGCAAGTTACCCTTTGGCAACCAAGAGGCGGCAAAAGGGGTAGAAGTCGTCAAGTCAGGAGACGGGAAGACGACTTGAAGCAGACAGCGGGACCATTCTGGTTGAGAGTAGCAAGGGACAGAATCCACTGGAAGGAATTGGAGGAGGCCTATGCCAAAAGGCACACCGAACTTAGGGACCTCTTGTATCCCTATGTTTAGGAATAAAAGGCTATTATTATACTTATGAAAGGAGCATATAATAATAGATATGTGAGATAATGTCCGAATTGTAAATCATTCTTTAACCAGTATCTAATATCTTTAAAGGAGCGATTCTTGTATATAAATATTTATATAATTTGAATCTCGAAAATGGCTCCAATGATTTTTATGAAATTTAGTATATATTGGATTTCGGGAGGCGATAAATCGATCTGGCTAGGTTCCATTGTTAGAAAATGTCGTTATATTCGTGTTTCTAACAATCAATTTTATCGATAATCAATATCCATCCAGCGCCATCTATAGCAACTCAAGCGAACTACATTAAATTACACTGGAATAAGGTCCACTGTGCTTTCATGGGTGCAAAATAAACAGTACCAGGACGTACCAAGAGATGGCGCCTCTAAAAGAGGTCGCAAAATTATTTTTTCGGGACTATTGTTGGTCGTACAGGTACTATTTAAACATATATCAACAGTAGTGATCTTTATAGATTTTATACATCGCGTTGTTTAAAGTAAACTATATTCTAATAAAACAGCCTTTAACAGTCCACTGTTGGCTACTCCTTCGAAAGGAGGTTTTGACCTACTCTATGGCGATAGGCAGTAAAAAATTAAACATAATATGTATATTTAACTTTTAGGACTATGAATTTCTATGACACAAACCTTTCTTCTGAATATTCCATAGTTAATAGCAATAGCAGTGTAGTCGTTGATTAATTGTAACACATTCAGGCCAGCAAGGGCTGCTGCATCTTTCACGGCGCGACGCTCCGCTTGATTGAAGTACCCAGGAACTGTGATCACACATTCTGAGATTGGTTGGCCTGAAAACAAAAAACGACTTAATTATTGTTGATAAAAGGAAGCTTATTCTCCACGATGAAAGTTCCCTATATTAATAAGGGCGATTTCCGGCAACAATGTGTAAATATGTAGGCACTCAATATTGTTGGTAAAAACTGCAAAATCTCACAATACATACATACATACATACATATACTGACATAGTAAAGATATTTTGGTCTATGTTGATCAATCAAACAGTTAATCTCCAGAAATTTCACTCCTATTATATTACTGTTTTTGGCATGGATATAATATGTTTGGACATATGACTCAATGACCTGGTAGACCTGGTAGGGTCAATGACCTGGCGAGTGGCTTGTAAAATATGAATGAGAAAACATTCTTTTTTAATGACTTGAAATCTTTAGATTATTTTTGAGTCTTACTTATCCCAGGACAACTGAAAGAATCTTACCATGGCTAATTTCAGAGAAGTCTTTTGCCTTGGCAAAAAGTTGAGCTACAAGCTCTTCAGGAGTGAACTTCGTATTTTCGTCATGGATGAACACAGGTGTGCCTCTCTCTGATTCTACTATTTCATAATATGGGTAGCGAGTTCTGAAAAAAAAAGTGAAGAGTCTGTATTATATGTCTAGTTTTGTATGCATAATTGCATGGTAACATTTTTTTACTGATTAATTATTCAAAAATGGTAAAATATTAGTTTTTTAAATTAATAGAGATGTAAAAAAAGTTTTTCCACAATAACATATATGCAGGTGGAGCCGCGGGCATAAACTAGTACTACAATAAACACAAGAATACTTTGAAACACACTAATGTCATTATCATAAAAAATATTTGTAATAAAACATACTACCTACTACAACAACAATCTGTCACAAATAACAAAAATGTGAAAGGATTGGTATTTCATTAATTATTCAGGGCCTACATTACAGTGTAAGGACTAAAATAGACAAAAAAAGCAATGAAAATAGTACTCATGCATGATAAATTATCTAATTCCATTAAAGTCAATTCTAATTAATAACTAAGGCAATACATGAATGTGAAAGATATACAAAGGTATTATTAAACTTTTAAATAATGTTGTAATGATGACATTTATTAAACATAATAATCTTTCAGGTGTATTTTTAATGCAAACTTTCACTTATGAGATGAAGATGAAGAATGGAAAGTATAACTATGTTCTAATTAGAACATGTACATTTATGATAATTGCTTTTAATGTTTTTATTGGCTTCATTTTTTAAAATATGTAGAAAAAATTATAAAACATGTCACTGACCTGAAGGCTTGCACCATTGGGTGATCATATGGCTTTCCAAGTAAATCTAATAGATACTTATATGAATTTTTCGGGAATCTGACGCCTACCGTCACAGCATCTTCGCCGAAGGTTCTAACGTCATCCCTGAACGCCACGACAGCAGGCGTCTTCCTTTTAGACTCCTTATTTAGCACTATTTCCATTGGAACACCAGGAGACACGATACCTATCTTCATCCATTCTGAACCGAAATCAATGGATATTACGGCTGCTGCGTCCGTGTGGTGACTTAGAAGTAACGATAATAACCCTACACTCAACACCCCAAACATTTTCTGGAATATAAAAGTATAAAAATGAAATAAACTGCGAATGCCGAAAAATACTTAAGTGATTCCTGTAAGTAGGTTGTTGTCGCAAAACTCTAAATTATGAAAAGTATACACTTACGATATTTAGTCCCATTTTCTTTTATAAAGATACCATCCAGAACTTAAATTTTATCTATCTCTACGCTTGTAATAGCATGGAATAATGAAAGTATTCAAAATTTATTTTACTTTAGTGAGCCAGCTACTTTAGTCCACGTCAAGTTTAACGTGTTTTCTTCTTTTTGGTTACGATCATTATTGCCATACTATTCAGCCACGTACGTGAAAACGTAAAGTTTCATAAATTAATATTTTTTACAAGTTGGTCTGGCTAAAAATAAGCAAAATTTGCAATGTAATGCGAATTTACAATATTTTTTTATCAAATCTAGGAAAACAAATGTCTAAGAATCCACTCATTTTTTTACTTAGTTTTTTCCGTTCATAGCCCACCTCTATTCAATTCGGAAGCGGAAAAAGCACCATAGACGAATACAAATCATATGTTTATTTATGTAGGTTGCTCTTTAGTCTATGGCTTGATTGGGTGTTGAGGAAGGTGTTTGTTGAGTGTTGATCACTAGTACGGAGGTCGCGGAATGCTGTTTATTTATTGTTATTAATTTGTAATTAGTGCGTTTAACAAACAATACATAGAAAAGGTAAGCATATTGTATCATTCGAACCTATTTATACCTCTATCTACGAAAAACAAAGCTGTATTAGTGTTTAGTATCATGATTACATCTGTTTTGCGCTTATTTTATTACGCATTTTGAATTATGCACTCTTAATAACACAGTTATAGGTTGTGTAGTTGCGTATAAGTAATTTGCAGCGTGAGACACAAAGGTATCGTTTACATGCGGTTCTAAAAATGTGAGCAGACGCATGAATACGTCGAGACGCATTGGTGGCGCTCCTTCTAAATATGGAATGGGTGTTAGTGAACGTTCGTGTTGTCTTCGATGTGGTGTCAGTGGCAATCCTTGCACTTATGTAATAGCCCTTGGAGGTAGGCGACAGCACGTGAATGGGAGAATGCACGCGGCAGCACTTCCACGTCAAAAACACGATGTACGCCGCACGGGCACGACGCAATCGCACACGCGGTCGTCGCCGCGCTGGCCTCATCTCAGTTTCCTAGCAACACGTTGTTGATGCCACTGCTGACCCAATGAACACAATAACACATGGTAACTAGCAAATTAGCTGTTACATCACCCCAGTTGCATCGCGACGTATATTCCCTACTTACGTTGCTAGGGTGCCTATTAACCATAACATAAATTGCTTAGCAAATTCTGAGGACTTCTCTATTACTTAGCTAAGTGAGTATCCAGTCGAATTTTTGTTATGTATTAGTAATATAATTCAAAACATAATAGTGGCCTTGATAAACAATATACACATATAATAATCGTAAATAGCCATACAATTATGTATATGGTGCATAGGGACTATAAATAGATCATGCAAAGGTCTAGACACCTTTACATGACCTAGATTTCAATTCACACTTCCTGTAGAAATGCTAATATTAATGTCGCTTAGAGACAGTGTTCTAGTTTTCATGTATATTGAGATACACTTTTAAACTTTAAAATAAGAATGTGATTGATTACCTTTATACTTAACATTTTGAGCATAGCTTAATTTTTTTTTTATTACAGCTCCTGCCTATGAAAGTCTACCAAGTTGTTTAGTCAAGATTTTTTTAATCCTAATACAAATTATGTGTATTTTGTATTGTGTGGTATACCAAGGCTGTGTAATCTTAACTGAATTGATAAGTGTGATACATGTGTGCTGCAACTTGAGATATATGTAGATACCTTGGGGCTTATCTTGGTTATCAACCATTCATACTGGATCTATCTTCTCATATTATATTTGAGAATGACTTAAGGAATAGTGTGTTAAAATAAATAGTAGGGTTACTATTTATTTTCTAACACAAAATTCCTTATGGGTATATTAGAGACATTGTTTTTCTTTATTTATAATAGCTATTGCCTATGAGATTGCTTGCATGAATTTACATTTTGTTAATCAAGTCAAATATTCATATTGAATAGTATTTTTTTATGATTATAAAAAGAACCTTACAACCCTTTCTATACCCCTTATACTATGCAAGTGAAAATTCCTGGTAATGATAAGAAACACACTTAATTGGTATTTTAAAAGATTCAGGCTCAATATGTCAAAAACATTCAGAATTCTCACTCCTATTCATTGCTATTAAGTCTCTATTATTTTCGAAGCTATCACAATAAAAACAAATAAATAAACAACATTGATTAGTCATGACATCATTTCCTTATTGAATGGCTTCGAGTATGTTGAACTAATACTCTAATAGTTTGTTCACACCAATTTGTACTACCTAACCTTAAAATATTATTAGTCTTCTTATTACAAATTATATGATTTTATAGTGTTACAGTTTTAGGTATTTATAATACTGAAGATAAGATACTCTTGTTGCAAATTAGTGTTGAAAAATGATTCTAGTTTCAAAGCTATTAATTGTTTGTTTTATTTATTCATTTTCCTGTTATTAGATGTATAATGATTCATTGAATAACATAATTGATGATTCGTTTTTCTACATCGATCATGTTAATACTCAAAAGGTTTTCCTCTTACAAAATAAACATTCTATTAAACAAACACACTAATACAGTTCACACAGACAGCTCATTAAATAAATTGTTGACATCCTTGTCACACCTAAATTGTTTTACAAGTGCTTCTACGTGTAATATCTACATATTTGGTGTGAAACTACTGAAGGAATGTAGTGTCATCAGAGCTAGGCATAAATATCTAAATTAGCGTTTTTTACTATCTATGTATAACGTTTACACATCGCCGCATTATCATTGTACATTAAGTATCCGTCGTTACATAATCGTATTAGTGTGTCAGTCGAAGTCTCGCAGTTTGTAGTTCAATTCGCTGATGACACGGGGACGCCGCACCGACCACGCTATTACATTTAGCTGTTGTTACTATGCCAAGGTCACACAATATTATGTGATTGTGAAGCTACTTCACGTGATAAATTAAAGATAAAAATACTTGCGTTCATATAATTTTCTTTTTCGCATCGCTGTTTCTTACTATGTATCTCTACGTACGTAAATTGTTTCTGATAGTGACACGATAAGTTCGTGCGAGATTAAATTGCGGACTCATTTGCTGATACTTTAAACCTATTTAAAATATATCAGTAGCACCACTGCTACAAAAAATAATAATAATAATACCCCTCAATTTAATTATGGTAAAGAATGTAGTTAAGTAATATAATACTAGGGTAATCCCTACTGGTGTATTATAGTTTGGGTTCAACTGGTTTTTGACTATTGGTACTCCATTTAAAAGCTATCAAATAAGATATGGATTCTACCTCCGACATTTGCTGTGTACCTGAAATTACATCATTGTTCTATACAAATTAAATCAGAGCACAATCAGAAGTTCCTACTTATTATCATATGTTAATCTGTTACACGATAAAACCGAACTTTGCATGATCTTATTACTTTAATTCCAAATAGATGGCGCCAATGCGCGGCGAGCGAGGTGGTTCACCAGCGCGAGGCGCGCGTGCTTCTCTTCCACTACCACGGCGGTTAATTCGTCAGATCGCCCGGCACGTCGCCTCCAGCGGTCGTTCACTACGCCGGCTCGAAGTCTCTGGCAGGGTCATTGATAACTTCGATGATATCGAAGACGCATCTGATGAATCAGACATGGAACTAGCGCAACCAGCGTAAGTTTTCATACAAGTCTCAACTATTAACTGATAATGTGTTAAGGCTATACTTTACTTTTAAGACATCGAATTCTTATCTTAGATCTTTAGTAGCAACACTTAGCTGAATGCATTAGGGCTTCTATAAATCGATTAAATTTTAGATTGTTACAGCAAAAAAACGGCTGTTATTTGCTGAAACCAACATATATACCACAGGAAAGAAAGTTTAAAATAAAAGTTTATATTTAACTTTCCATTACAGTGAATGTGATTAGGTGCGCTTCTTTTATATTGTAGGTAAAAATGTTTCATTAAGTTAAAATCGATAAGTTTCGATCTTGAATAGTTATCTAATCTTAATTAGCCACGCCAAACCCTAATATTCTAAATAACTTTATGTTATTTATAAAACAAAACGATATTGGTATGAAACACATCTATAAAAATGTGACCTATTAAAATCTTAGCCACTTCTTTCAGAACATACACCGTTTGACAACATAAATGAAGAGAAAAACGTAGTAGCTATGTACTTGCCTTTGTCACACGGGTTAATTGTTACTAAAAATAATGTTGGAACGTAGCCAATCAGGTAGAGAATGTATGAAATGATTAGTTTTAGAATAGTCAGTCTGTCAATTGAGAAAGCAGGTTATGGGGAGCATATTATTTCAAATCTTATATCCTTGGCAACATTACCAGAAGACGAAGTTTGGGCATGAAAAGTAGGTTCACCAAGACGTAGGATCGATACATTTATGAGTATTTCAACCTTTGACTTCATACATATGAACTACCACTCAGCAATCAGTATCTAAGTACTGTATTCTTCGATTTAATCATACACATATTTCTGTAATGTGTTAATGATTAAAAAATAAATCTGTTCCACTAGTATGTAGAACTAGAAGATGATATTACATGTTTGTTTACTTGGAATATTTCAAACCACTCATGCACGGAGAATTAATTAATAATTGTATGCCTACTTGGAGTAGTCCAAGGTTCTGCAGTGCCACCCAGTGTATTATTTACTCAGTAGCAATGCCAAGATCAGTATTTAATTTACACCTATTAAACTCATGTAATGTACTAGGAAGTAAACAGAGGCTATACAAGTAACGAACATTCATACTCCTGTTGTCTTTCAGCCAATTTGTTTTATGTTTAAAAATCCTTTAAGTACGCGCAATGAGGCTCTTTACATCGTTGGACGGTAAATAACTACGATAGTCACTGTATCGTTTATCCTTATATAAATTAAACATCGCTTATCCCCCTCTAAATATATAAATTAATGTCAGACAGCCGGAGTCCAGAGCCTTTACTAAATTTATGGTTAATTGGCCAGTCTATGAATCCCGTTTCATTGACACAACACACCAAGTATGATTCTGTTATGTATTGCAAGGAGAATGAGGCCTTTTACAAAATCCCCTACAGTGATTATTTAGTTTTGTTAAGGGATTTCAACAACACTGCAAAAGTAACAACTACGGCTTGCATGGGTCGCCGAGTGAGTGAGGATACCGCAGGCCCATAATCCAACCCTTCCCCTCATCCCCTTCCCCATCCCCCAAGACCGGCAACGCACTTGTAACGCCTCTGGTATTGCAGGTGTCCATGGGCGGTGGTAATCGCTTACCATCAGGCGATGCGTCTGCTCGTTTGCTCCCTATTACACAAAAAAAAAAACACTACGTAAAGCTATGTTGGGTGATTGTCAACAACTTATTGCCGTCCACTGCTGCATGAAGGTTTTCCCCAAAGAGCACCGACTATCCCGATCTAGGGTAGTAAATTATATTTCCGTCTCTCAGAAGATCGAATGGTTAATACTGTCGTAGGTATACTAATTTATCTAAACATAAAAATCACGTGAATAAAGCAAAAACGCGTGACGTACTTTTCAATAACTGTTCCATCTACGTAAGGTTTTTTTAAATTGAGTAGGTAGTTCACGTTATGCTTTTGAAATATCGGAAATACTGATTTTAGAATACAGGATTTATACGAACAGTGATACCAATTTGCGTATCAAATAATATTCGTATTAGTGATATCTGGTCGTATATTTTGTCTTGACAGTAAATTATTGTTCCTTTTAACCTGCTTCTGAAATAACAGTAAACTTGACATTCTTAGTCACAAAACGAATAAAGTGTTCATCATGTAATAATTTTTCTGAGTGAAATCGACCAGACTTTGTAGTTCTTCTATTCTGGCTTTTAAATGGCAACTGATTGAGTAGAAGCCTTTTATAAGGCATCAGCTTATTACCCGATTGCGAAAGAAGGAGGGTTATGTTTTTCGAGTGTATGCATTTTTATGTGAGTGGTGTCAATAAATTCATCTTAGTCGTGATAATAACACTAGGTACATCAAAAGGAAAAAAAACAAAATCAAGGATTTTTGGAGCCAAAAAGTAATGTCAAAAAAAATGTTTTTAAAATACATCGAGTGTTACTGATACTTCATATACATATAAATAATTTATATGTTTTTTATATGATATTGACGCAGTCGGGCTTTATTTTTTTTAATAATTCATTACTTGTTTGTTGTACTGTGATTTATGTGTTCGTACTATTCCTGGTCTTATATAATTTTAGTTCTAAATTATAAATAATTAAGGTAATCATATTATCGAGTCATGTTAAGGGCATACTTCATTCACTGTGCATACACCACTTTTTTTGCTGTGTACGTTATCATCAGAATTGCGCATCTAAGTTGCCAAGGCTTTAAAATTGAAATCTCAAATTTGTACAGCTTGTTACATCAACGCGTTGCGTAGGTAATCAATCAAGTAGAAGTGTTAAACTGATAACTACACTTGTTATCATTTCACTAGGTTAGTGGGTAAGACAAACTTGATAAAGACAAATGTATTTTTACTATATTAAAATGAACCTTCAAACTGCGTATGTATTATATTCACTGATATAGATTCAGTGATTGGAAACAAACTTTCAGTGAAAAGATAAGGCCGAAAACAGCTTAAAATGCAGTGATTCTTCTCGTGATAGCAAATGATACTCACCAACATTGACTTGTTTCAAATCTTCTTTCGGATTTGGAAGTTTTTATTTTTTTTATTTATTTAAGCAAATGATACTCACCAACATTGACTTGTTTTTAAATCTTCTTTCGGATTTGGAAGTTTTTATTTTTTTCATTTATTTGACTTCATTGCGTACATATTACAAAATACTAAATAAATTTTGTATTATGTGAGTAACTGTGGTGTTACTTAAAAAAGAAAAAAATCTAAGCCATATTTTTTCCAGTTTATATAAATTTAAGTATTAATACCTATGTATTCACAAAAGACAGAATATACAAAATAATATAACACGGTTACGGTTACAATTTAATTAGTATTCTCTCAATCTAATCTTGTAGGTACTGAAATATACTAGACATCAGATATTATTAGAACTTCTACATCTAGATATCTAACTACCAACATTTCTTTCTGCCCACGTTCAAATCTTCTGGTATCTTAGCCACTAAATAACTATAAAAACAACAAATTCTTTTCCCAAGCATTGTGTGTGCAATAATGAAATAATATATCAAGAAAAGTTTAAAAAAAAACTATAACCCGACTATGTAAAAACATTTGATAAAATTAAAATGACCATTAATACGAATTTCGGTTTAGTAATTTAGGCGTTACGGAGAAAAATAATACCTTTCCTTTTGGCTTTGCAGTAGTCTATTAAAAAAGCTTTTTACCGACAATGTTTAATTTACCTTATAAAGTATATATTTATACTACTTATCGACAGTAAAACGATATGACGATCGCCATATCAATTAGTTTATATAGTGCAACTAGAGGTCATAGCCCAACTGAAAACATTGCGATCTTGCCAGTCCCGAACCCGTACTCGGCCAGGCAGTGTGGGGACGTATGGCCTTAACCCTCTCCTGAGAGGAGTCCACAAGCCGAACAGTGGTACATTATGGGTTGTTGATGATACTAGTAGCTTAATTAAAAACATTCTTTCACCATATTTTTGTACAAGTACCTAATGCTGTAATTACTTTAATACAAATCACAGAGTATATTGCAACACGATCATGGTATATGATATTAATATTCCCTAACGTCTTGTCATTTTCATAGATAAACTAGCAACCTCTTTGAAATTGTCGGTGTTTCTATACTGTTATATACATGTATTAAACACATAAACCTTCCTCTTGAATCACTCTTTTTGAAAACCGCATTAAAATCCATCGGATACTTTGGACACACACACACAAGTTTAAAAAGCTGCTTCATTTTATAATTTTTGATGATGGGGATGGGAGAAGTTTTGTATGGGCTTCCTATATCCTTACTAGCTCTGTAAAACACGCAGGCGCTGTTTCTTACCAGTTTTCTGTGAGGTCGGGGTATCACTCCGGTTGAGCCCGGCACATGCGTGGCTCTCCCACGATAAAATATATGTACCTACTCTGTCAAGATTCATATGTATTTTAGTATACTCTCTACATTGTTTGTCATGAAGTTATTCTTGAGATGATATGAGTAAATCATTGGAACAATGACTAACATTGTTTCAATTGTCAAGGGATATTACCCAGTACTAAAATTCTTGTTAATTTTATTAATGATGCTAATTGGAATTTATGTAGGTGTAATGCCGATCATCAGGCACCTCTTTAAGATTTTCAAACCACAAATATGACTTTATCATAATTGTGGCAAAGCTCCATAAATAAAGGTTTTAAAAAAGTGTATGAAGTCATCAATAGATGTTACAAAAAGTATTTAATAGAATTCTACAATAAAAAAATTATCAAGAAAAAGGATCTGATTTAATTGCATGCTAACCAACATTGTACCCACACATTAATGTAATATGGTATATTATCGTAAGTTTATTTAAGACTTATGAAATGTATTATCTGGTTCATCAGGGTGGCTTGCGGTGGCAACGCTGGCAACCTACCCCCAGCAGATCACGACGATGACCTCACAAGTCTCAGCTGGCTTCAAGACAAGAATTTACTTAGAGGTAGTTTAGATAAAACTAGCGACTTTAGAACGTAGAAATAAGGTGAAGTATCGCGAAACAAGCGGTTATCGCAAAATTATTATGGATGCTACTTAATTTTAATATGAGAGTAGCACAAATGATGCAAATGTCGCCTTGCCGACTGCGCTGAGTGTTCAATCCATTCCCACATGAGAGAACACTTTGTGTGATCCACAAATTGTTGTTCCGAGTCTAAGTGTCCTTCGTGTTCGTTTCATGGATGTTTGCGAAGTCCATGGCGACGCAGGAATATTCGTATTGTTGTTAAAAAAAAATCAGAAAAAAGATTTCGGTCTCCATAGATACCAAAACATATTCCCTTTAATATAGTTTCAGAACACTGTATATAATCGGAAAATCTAATTACATTTATCACTATATTTTAAATATGAGGTGCGATAATTACAGTATTAAAACAAAAAAGTATAACTAAACTTTAGTTGAATATTAATTAATACTATAATCATATTTATTACTGAATTTAAAAGAAATATGGGTTTACTACAATTGATTTTAATTAACAAAATAAGCTAGATTAGACTTAAAATAGGAAAATAATACTTTAAAGGATAATTCGATAGCTATCGCAAAGAATTTTTTTAAAAAAAGCTTTATTGAATCCTGTACACACTGTTTTATATACAAATATTATTTTTATTATTATTATTTGAAATTTATATTACAAAATTTGATTACTATTCCTCCTTGCGTAAGGCGCGGCTTGGAAATAAAGACTTTAACATACAGTTTACACGGCTTAATATCCTTTAAAGATGATCGAAGCGATTCCGGTTTGATCCATTCGGTGGTAATCATTCTCGCCCCTTACAAATATCTGACAATTTAAATATAATATAAATTGTCAGACATTTGTAATGTCTAACAATTTATATTGTCCACATTGAGCAATGTCCTAATTTCACGTTACTCTACTTTTTTAACCTTATCAGTACGTAATGATATCATTAGATATGTATTATATATTTAGATAACCTTTCACACCATACAATTAAAACACGCTTTAAATATGTCACTGTCTTTAAGAAAAAAGGCATCAAAAACGTTTTATTAAAGGGTACATATTTGACAGTCGTTTCCAAAAATGATATGTGTACAAATTTTCATGATGATCGGTTAAGTAGTTTTCGCATGAAAGCGTAACAAATAAACTTACAATCTCATTTATAATATTAGTAGAATATAAATTTTGCACAAAAATTTGGAAAATCATAAATATGATCTGGGATTTTTTGTAACATATGTAAAATTTATACACGTTTTTTATAAACTCCGCCTGAATGTTTGTTTGCTTGTAACGCACTCCTTTGGACTTGATTTTGACCAGCTTCTAATAGTCAGATTTCATTTAAACTTAATAGGACTTATCGAGGAACGATAACAATACCACAACTTGAAATAATAATAATAAAAAACAGGCTTTTATATACAAACCAAACTAAAAAGTATAAAATAATTTTAATGTAAAAAGCGTGTGGTACTTTTTGAGGATATTTTAGTTATGTCGCCTCACGCCTTTTTACGTTAAAATAATTTTCTACCTATAGTTTAGTTTATTTAGAAAAGTATGTTTTTTACTTTTGAATTTCACCTTTTAATGAACCCCATAATTATTGCTTGATGTTTTACTTATACATATTTCATAGGCGGTTAAGAACTTTAATTTCTTCAGACGACAAATTTACTTACGTGTTGAGTCTAGCTAGATGCGCCAATGCAACTAGTTTCCAGAAATATTTGAAATGTATTAATATTCTACTATGATTTAGACTAGAGATCAAGTGTATAACAACCCCTTAACATGACTGAAAGGCACTTTGTAACTCAAAAATTAAAACTACTCTGTATCATTCTTTTCTTTATTTTATAAAGCCAACACAAACAAAAGCAAATGCTACTTCAAGAGTCCATAAGTTGCGATAGTCGTTTGTCGTCGGTCAAACGATATGCTTGACTTCACCTTAATAAAAAAAACAGTTACATCTCATTACATCAAAATTAAATTGATAATATACTGCTAATTCTTATGTATACCTATAATCACTTATGCTATAATATAATTTAGTTAATTAAATTACAAACTTATTCTATTACAGGTATTAATCTAACAAAAAGCGACGTGGAGGACACCAAAACGTTGGACAATCAAATTGTCGCGAAGGTGAGCTAAGCCTTTCAACTTTACGCATTTTACCGTATGTCATTAATCCTTTGCAGCTAAAAAAGTAAATGAAACTATATTGAACTTTATAACGACACTGTTTAAGTATAATTTACTACAAAAAAGACATTTTCGATATCTTTATTGTATTGTATAGGTTGTTTTACATATAATTGAGTTTGGTAGGCTATTGATTAGTATATATCGAATACAGAAACCACACGTTGACTTCAGCTAGTCCTAGTTTTCTACAATAAGATCTTAACGTATTATTCTCAACAAGTAGCATATTTTCTAAAGAACTTTGATTGAACTTGTATTTGCAAGTATTATTAATACTGGAGCGCCCGTACGGATCAAGACAGTTGTAAAATCAACGTGAGACTTAATTTTTTACGCATTGGACGCTATTCTTAGCAAGTTTTAGCCCCATTTATGTGAACGTTGCTGTATATTGAAGACTGCATTGCGCTACGACCCATATAAAAACAGCAGTGATTGTAGAACTAAAAAGAAATTCAAGTAAACACAGAATAGTATCGGATGACACATATACTTGTAAATACCTACAGTTAAACACGTATAGCACTGCGACTGCAACAAAACACTATGAAAGTTAATATTTTAGGGTGATACACTATTTTTAGAAGAAAGTGTTTATCAGAATCATTCAGTTCTTTTCCCTCAAATTTTGTGAACTTTGTGTACCATATTACAAATGTATTTTTGCGACATAAATGTCCGTCCTTTTGCGAGATACAGGTTATTATCAGGTAATATGTCGAAAAATATAGTCAAAAAGTCACACCTATACTTAAAATTGAGCAACGTTTGTTCTCAAAACATTCTTTTATCACAATAAATCTTTAACAAAAGCATCTTCTTATAACACTGAATATCACATTTCATTCAACGAACTGTTCACCTGTGTAAGCATTATTACTAATATATAAATCGTATGCAATTAGTACACGCATAAGTTTATGACCTATTTTGATAAAGCCAGAGATGAAAACTCAACGATGCCGCATGCGAATATCTAGAATCTGGAATACAATGATCCTAGTGCAAGTTTATTTCATAACATCTTGCTCTCGACAGCGTTCAACGTTGTGTTTGGTGGAGTTTTGGGACTAATAAGGCGCTCATAGCCCAGTTGCACTCGGTGATTAGAAACAATCATCGAGGGTAAGCAACGATGGCGCGGTCAGTACCTGGATGGGTGACCGCTTGTGGCATGTTACCATGAGCGTCTCCATGATTCGGAGATCACGTTAAGCAGTCGGTCCCGGTTGTTATCATACGATAACAGTCGTGAAGCTTAGTTGGAGGCCTTCGGGCGGCTTAAAAACATCCAACGGCAAGATTTACGTAGCCACAACGTATTCTTGCCAGTCCCCAACCCGCACTTGGCCAGCGTGGGGACGTATGGCCTTAACCCTCTCCTGAGAGGAGACCCGAGCCCAGCAGTGGGACATTATGGGTTGTTGTTTGGGACTAATACCACGTCACTACGAACGAGAGAATTGCTACGGATCCGCCCTTCTATGTCTACGAACGAGTGCTTGCTCCTTGAGGGTATTGTCGCTACTCGTAACGGAATCGACGCGATTCTCTTGCCTGTGGAGACGACCTCTCAGCCACCTGAGGGAGTCCGCAGAGAGTGTGTGAGTTTATTTTAGGTAAACTTGCTCGGGACTCAGTGCGGACTAATCGCAATGCCAACGTGCGGTCACAATATTTTGTTAAGAATTACTCAATAGTAACACTTTACCAAAGTACATGTATTGTGATTGAGAATGTTGAAACTTTATGTTGTGAAATAAAATAATTGTAATACGGTCTAGTTTGACTTTAAGACTGACTGACTTCATTAGAGGAATTTCTATCATAATGCATATGTAGATTCTTTCACCTAAACAACTTCTATTTTTTATGCTGAATACAATGTAGTAAGCTTGCTAGTCTCAAACAAACGTTGTTTGTTACTCAAACATCAGAGTACATGAACGTCACTATAAAGTGAAGTGGCAAAACAAACATTTCATATAAAATTTATTCTCGAATGGCGTACATTTCTTTGTTACTAGCATTGTCTGTAATGAACAGGTATTATATTTAGACAAGTGTGACGCGACACACGCGAACGCTTTTATATTAGGTTAAACAAAAGTATTTGTTGCGTCCTACTTGCGAAGTGTCGATGTTTAAAACAGCTTTAAGTTTGATGACATATGAATTGATTTATTGGCATATTTTTTTCTCGAGACACTTCCACGCTGCTGTCTAATTGTTAACTAAACACAGTCTCATTATTGACATTCAGCGTTTACTATCGTAACGTTGATCCACCTACCATACTAGATCTCTACACCCCCGGAAGGTTGGTTGTTAGAGAATGTCCTGAGCGTAAGTCCGCCTAAGTACACAAGTGTATGAAGTTGTAAAATAGAAGCAAAAAAATAATTATATATCTCAAATTCTGATCAAATCTACCGCCACCTCCGGGTCCACAATTTTCCAGTTAATATTTTTATCACAACTGTCGACACGACCATATCAAATGAGCAGTTTACGAGTAATTGGTTTGGTCTAAAATTAATTATTTAAATACAACTATTTTTCAATTAACCAGTTTCTGTTCGTGTTCACTGTTCGCCACGGGCTGCTTTCTCATATATTTAGTATAACGCAGAGCATCTTAAGGCATCTTAAAGATTTCTACAAATTAACTATTAATTGGTATATAAAAACTCCTTTAATGTATTCGTATTGATGTTAAGTTTTTAAGGAGATTCCACTAAAGTTAAAAATAATGTTTTGTATTAATGCGAAAAAAAACGATTAAACTCTATGTTAATTTTCAAAAATTCTGACTGTTCTGTTATTCTGAATATTCTGGAATATATTAAACAGATCCTTTGTTGCCCCGAAGAGTTCTAAAACATGAAAATGTGCATAGCTTTAAAAAAGTCTACGGCGACATCCAACTACAGTTAATATAGTTACCCTTTGTGCAACAGTCGTAAAATGGTCTCTTGCTTAATTTTATTATTTCTTTTACGAACTGGAATATGTGAGATTACGTAAAGTCCTATGTGAGTAACATGGGGCTGAGGAGCCAGGTATGTGGTTATTCCACTAAAACCATCCCGACAGCCAGTCTCAGGCGCCCTGCTTTGAGGAGGAACCGGACCATGTTATCAAGTCCCCATCAGGATTGACGCTGCGTCTATCAATGGTACCGGCATAAAAGATGAGATAGATAAAGTAACTAATTAATTCATTATTTCTTTCGCAGAGAGACACAAAAACCCCACCCCCAATCGCCCGAGTACCTTCCCCACCCCGAACTCCGTGCAAGGCTCCACCCTCTCCTCCAGCCAACACCCACACTAAACCTCCTTACTCCTTCTCTTGTCTTATCTTCATGGCGATCGAAGCGGCCCCGGCTAGAGCATTACCCGTGAAGGAAATCTATGCGTGGATCGTACGACATTTTCCCTACTTTAGACATGCACCTCAGGGTTGGAAGAATTCAGTTAGACATAATCTGTCTTTAAACAAGTGCTTCCATAAGGTAAATGTACTTTTAATATTTTTTGTTTATTGCTGAAAGGTACACAATAGTCAACACTTGATTAAAATCTGCCCTCTTAGCCAAGCTTCTCTATCGACAACCGCTGACGCCTCTATTCGCTTTTATTATTGGCTAATATTTTTTTTGACATGTCCCTTAGTATTGAGAGAAGTCATTACCATATGTTTGTTAGTTTTCTGTTAACGTTTACAAACTTTAGCATAGTTTCATTAGAATGTACTTGTAATTGGATAAACCAACTAAACTACCTCAACTAAACCATAAGCAATAATTGCAGGTGGCGGCTGCGCCAGGCCTCGGTAAAGGTTCCCTCTGGACAGTCGACCCCCAGCATCGCGCTTCACTACTGCAGGTAGGTGAAATTTTTAATCGTATATAACGTTTTCGTTTGAAAACTACAGTTAAATAATCAGGTTTAAATATTAATCATTTTTTATGTAAATTAATCGTATCAGTGACAACATTTTGCCCCAAACTTGCGAAATCAGAATTTGTGAAGAGTCATCAAGGATTCCTATTCAAATAGTATTGACTTATTTCTTAAAACAGAAGGACAACTTAACACAAACTCTACTCTAACAACCCGGCTGGTCAGTTTAGTATAATATATCAAACTTGCTACCTAAAGAGGCTTATGTAAAACAAATACAGTGCAAATAAAGTAGCAAATACAGTGGGCTATGTATATGTAATAAATAGACCACTGTACTACGTATGTTCTTTTCTATTACCCACGTTTCTTTTCTGTATTTGAATTCCTACAACATTTGATATTGTCTACGTTTTTCCGGTTATACTCGTGCGTGTAAGATTAGTCTACGTAGGTTTTACGTAGAAACAAGCGTTCGTTCCAGGCGTTCGGTCGGCAGCCCATCCCGGTGGCGGGTGAGGTGGGCGAGGCGACAGAGGCGGGCGAGGCCGAGGCGGTGGAGCGAGGCGGCTCGCCCGCGCCGGCGCGCGTGTCCCTGCTGGCGAGGCGCCTCGCCGACCCCGAGCCGGGCGCCGACGAGTACCTCGCCGCGGCCACCGTACTCGCCATGAAGTACGGACCCGCCGTGCTCGACCAGGTAACTGCTCTTGTCATCAGCTAAATCTTAGTGTACATGTAGTATGCTCATGTGGCGACTGAATGAGTTTACGGAATTTGATCCTTTTCAAGCAGAATAATAATAAATAAATAAATAAATATGTTCAGACATTTTAACACACAACACCATCTAGTCCCAAATTAAGCAGAGCTTGTACTATGGGTACTAGATAACTGATATTAATACTTATATACTTTTTTTTGTAAATACATACATATTATACATAGAAAACACCCAAACTCCGAAACAAATATTTGCAGATAATACAAACATTTAGTCCGACTCAGGAATCGAACCCGAGACCTCTTGCACAGCAGTCGCATTCGCTACCACTGCGCCACAGAGGCAGTCAATAAGAAGCAAGAAGAAGAATACCTACTATGTCCACAATTTAATTGTTGAAGGCTGTCTTTGATCATAAAAAAAATAGAAATATGCCATATTATTAAACCAAAAGAAAACAATTAGTAGAGGAAAATGACATCAGAATTATTTATTGATTAGTTGAACCTCGCAGTGTTACCCGCGGTATGATATCAAACGCGGGTAACACCGCGGAGTGAAACTAGTCTAAAAAGTAGCCGTTTCAGAGATCGCCGAAACAGGCAGACAAAAACTTTAAAAAATATTTTTTGATGTAAAATCGTATATAGTTTCGTTTGCATTTACTAAAAAGCTGTTAACTTGAAATTACAAACGGACACTTCAATTTAATTTATTTGTAATAGATTATACTGCAATGGAATCGAGATGCCCTATCGACTGTCGAGTGTTATTTAGTGTGGACAACATAAACGTGTGTGTTGTGACCTACAGTTGCCCCCGGCGGCCCACCTGGTGATCTCGCGCTGTGCCCGCGACGAGCACTCGTACAGCGGCGGCGAGGAGCGGCGGACCGCCGAGGCGCTGCTCAACCTGGCCGGCGTGCGCTCCGAGCCCGCGCCCAGCTAGTGCCCCCCGCCCGCGCCCCCCGCCCCCGCCGCGCCGGGCACCCCGCTCTCGCCGGGACCGCAGCAACAACGCACGTGTACGTATACGCAGTAACGAGCGTAATAATAAGAGCAAACCGCTGCTGTCCGTCGTTTGTGCAGACCCTTAGTTTTACGTCGATATTTATCATTTTAGTATTTATTCTACGCAATTAAATGTTACCGATTGTTTACAATCAAAATGTATTTGTTTCTGAGCTATCAAATTTTGTCGTGTTTTGTACTGAGTATCGATTGATTTTTTGGGATGCGGCGTGATGACGTCACGCTCCATGCCGCGTCTCTCTATCGCCCCTTTTAGGTAAAGTACCGTAGTTTTAAGTATGAAATAACGTTATGTTCAGTCCCTTACTTTATATTCTCATTATTATGGAACGTTATTGTTCATAATACACAGATTGGTAAACCAATTTGGCGAAAGGCACCAACATTAATATTTAAATGTTTTAATTGTTTCAAAATTATTATTAAGTTGTTGAATTTTGAATTAAAAATTTCTTGGAAATGGGGGCAAAGCCCTCTTAAATTCGATAATTCTATTTTAACATACATATGAGTTCATAGAACAAACAATGGTGTAATAATTGAGAATTTGTATTAAGGCGCATTATTGTGTATTTGAATAGACAAATCGTTTACCGTTCTCTAGTCCAACAAAGACAACCCGTATATCGACAAGCCAAAAGCAATGAATATATCTTTACTAACATTATATGAATTATTAAATAGTAATCATGTTTAGGTAAAAAAAAACACTTGTCTAATTAGTACCTAACTATTTTCTCATTCATTATCTTTTCCGAGTATAAACATCACAGAACCCTGGTGTACCCATAATGATGCTAGAATAATTACTCTTTTATATAATAGTAGATACTTATAGTGATAGATGTGATACTACTGATACTTTTTAGTATGAATTGTTATTTAAAAGAATGGAAAATAGTTATATAGTTACTCCCTAGGTGCATTTAGGTTTCCTCCATTTTATTAATAGTCAATCAGTCGTAATATTTTAAGAATTAATTATTCATAATTTTAAAGTTAATAATAGTGCCGTATTTCCGTCGATTGAGTTTTCATTTTACGCCGTGAGTTGCCAGTGTAATATGTTTTTTGACAATTAAAAGTGTTGCTATTGTGCATGATTAAATGATGGAAGTTTGGTGCAAATAGGCTTTAAGTTATAATAATAATTTACAATATTGTTTCACTTGGTCAACATTTCGTCTAAGAAACCCTACATCAAGCATTTTGATAGAATTCATCTATGTATTCTCAAGTGAGCAATATCAAATAGTTTAATAAACTTTGTGATCTGTTCAAACAAACATTGCATACAGGGCGATCAAAATATATTTGTATCTATTAAATTGTCTCTTTTGGAAATAATAGTACATGTATATATTAATATTATAGCATAATTACATTAGCAATAAGCATGCCGTTTTTTGTGTTCATAAACCAAGAAATCTACTAAATACAATCTACAGCGCTACGAAACCTCATTTATCATATTTATAAGGGCTTATATCTACATTTTACGACGTTAGATAAAACATGTACTCAAATAATTTAACCGGTATATTTATTAGACAGTAGACCGACCCGTTATCTCACAATTAAGACTTAGATTAAAATAGCAAGGAACCATATATAGGAAAATATATTCATATATAAAAAATATAGTTATTAATTTTCGATATTGCATAGCTGCTTTCTCTTTAGATTTACATATACTATTACAGTAAATTTTAAGCTCCTAGTAAGTGTAGACTGAGGTCTGTGAAAATCAGGGCGCCATTTTGTTCTACTATAAAACAAAATGGCGTAGATAGCTAAAGATGGCATTTAAGTGTTACTATACACAGCCAGGAATTTATCGATGCCTAATATTGTGAAGTTTTAAGTAATTATAAACGAACTTATTGGTGTTTATGCATTGTGTATGTAAAATAATATATGGCCATTTTCTCTCAAGTGCCTACTAAAATGCTTCTATTCTATAGTTAGAGAATAACAACTGGAGTACGGAGTGTTGTTAGAAGGGGACGAGTGCCAGAGTAAAAAACACAGAATAGTTTTATAATAAGGATATTATTTAAAGATTCACATAAAAAGTGAGCGATAAGACCGCCTATTGTATCATTTGCATATTTGTGACTCATCCTTTGTTTTAACTTTGTAATTTTGCATGTATACAATAAAGATATATAAAAAAAAAATATACTGCATCATAATTAGTGAGAAATAGGCTGTGACCAGCTAAATTAGTAATTGTTTTAAAAGTCCCTTTCATTTTAATTTATTTTTTAATTTATTAATAACTAAATGATATTTACAGTTTTAGTGTATTTACATCTGGTACTCGCGGGAAAATCTTGGAAGAGTACACCAAATAGTGTTTATTGTGATAAAACTTCAGTTTATTTTAACGTATATCTCGTAATTTTAATTGGGTTTATTGCGTAAATGTCAAATCAAATTATACTCTGTACCACAGTTCACTAACCAGCTATCATATATGAAAGAAAGTAAAGGTTTCGAAGAACAGGATATGTTTTATTATAACTTAGTATGAGAAGGTTTTCACTGCGTGTGATATAATAGAGGTTTATGTAAGCTGGGGTGTCAGTTTCTTTGTTTATGTGTAAGCAATTGTAATGTATTTTTTGATGGCTTGATTAGTACATTTCGTTAGTGTTTCGTCGTATTTACATGTAGGAGTACTAGACTGATGCAATGACTGATTTGTGATGAAGCAATATTATTTATTAGTGAAAATGGTACATTTTTCCTTGACAAGTAACCTGCGGCTTATTCCTCGCATAACTGTGACAGTGAAGTTACAAATTTTTATAATGCCAAATGAACACAATTTAATTGAATGAAAACAGGCGTGTTTTGGGAAGGACACACTAATTCATTTTTTAATATTTATGCGAGTAATTAATTTTTTAAAATTTATTGTTTAAAAATTATCACAGTTCCTTTTGCTGTTGTTAATGCAGAGCTAAGTATAAAGTATGACGATTCTCTAAAGTTAAGTGCTTCAAATCAATGGCGAAATGCTTAGAAATAATAACTCCAAGCCTTATTTGTGTTGACTTCCTTGTAACTTTCGTTTTGTATAAGTAGAGAAACAAAAGAATGGTCTATTGTGTGCCAAATGTTTATGAAATTGAAAACATTAATACCATAATATATCAAACAAATTCAAATATTAGTAATATGAATGTATTTATATGAATAAAGAAACTATGTAACGCATAGATTAAGTGGTAAGTGATATTATAGGAATATAATTTAATTGCTAAATAATTAAAATACATACATTTTTGCTGTATTTAGGAGCGTCTTCCATCTTACTCGTATTGTTTCTTCTTAGATAACTGCCATTGGAGAAATAAGTTTACGTGACATAGGGGAGCTGCAGAATGTTGCTCAATATTTAATATAGAGCGTACTTCTGGGTGGCAACAACGGTGACTGTGTATGACACGTCTGGGTAGAACTTATAGTACTAGTGTGTTTTAAACGAAGTTTCTTTTTGTGAAGTGTGGCGTATGCTAAGACGTAGACTTTCTTCTCTAACGGTCAAGACTAGCCTTTCTGTCGGTGGTATGTAGGTGAAATTTTACAGCAATAATTAGTACCTAATAGTAGTACTTTGCTGGTAGATGCTACGTATAATTATGTGTGATAAAACGCAATTTATTTATTAAGTGCTGTGTTCGATACAATTTTGTGATCGTAAGGAAAACTTACAAGCGATATTGTATGCGTTTTGCCCGTTACCTTGGTCACAGACCACTGCTTTTATTTAACTGGAGGAAACACCGACGTACGCGGTTGTTTATGATCAGAAAATTACTTTTAAAAGGTTATATCAATATGATATTAAAATTGTTACGGCTCATGTTTTAGTGTCAAAAAGATTTTTTTATCGATTAATTTATTTTTAGGTTAGTTATGTTATTTTATGTTTGTAAAGCGGATTTGTAAACGGAATGTATTTATTCGTTAGATCTTGGAACTGCAGTACTTTCGTTTGGAATCGTCGTTTTACAAGCGAAATTACCATGTCGCCATTGTAGATGTATATGATAATAATGTTTGAAGTGGATTTGTGAATGGTGAATTATAACCAGTAGGTATTTGTATGAAGATATATTTCGTTTGTCACAATAGCGACGTGATAATTTTAAGCTAGTTGTATGTCGTGTCCGAACTATATTTAAGTAATTAAATTATTATTATTATTGTTGTTGTTGATATTTTGCCGGCTTTGAACGACACCACTCTTTATTAATATTATTGCTATTGTTGAGAGTCATTGCCAAATTTTTATTTGTCCTAAAATCTTTTGTCTTTGTACATATCCATTAAATAAATTATGTACCGAGAACTTTTAGTTTTATTTCATTAGCTCAATCTCGTTTCATAACCTATTGAGTAAGGTAGGAATGTGTAAGTGTTGTATTTAAAATAGGTGCCCACCAGGTGTTTGACAACAGTTTGTCTGTTTTTAATAGTACTTGCATTAATTGTTATCAAGAAGTGATAAACTGCTAAAAAACAATTAAAGCCTGCACGGACAATGGACAAAATGTCTGTGGTTTGCTCTTGTAGCTAGATTCACTTTGTCTGCGTATAACGCCATTTTTTTTATTGCTATGTCATTTTCGGCGTCATCGTTCGTGCACAGGTCCTTAATGTTTAAATTGAATTAAAGTTAGATCTGTAAACTTCCCGGCAATGTTTAGATCAAATTAAAGGTAAAAATCCCTGAAATACAATTGCTTTCTTTTACAATCTGTAATCAAGAACTTCATCACTACGTGGTGAAACTGGCCCTTGAATTGTCACAAAAGAGATTCCGTTCGGATTAAAAAAATTATAGGATTTCGGAGAGGTTGGTACCTTAGTCACTATTTACTCTTAAAGTATAAGCCTACTTAAAACATTTTGCTATTAAGATAATAATAATGCTTTTATAGTATTTATACCTGTCTTGAAGATGAGCACACTGGGGCCATTGGATTAAGTGTTGTTTTTGCGTACAATTTATGCTCATGTTGCAGCTATAAGTGCTTTTAACCAACAAAATCAGATAGGTAAGTTCCCAACAAAGCAGGTAAGTATTATTCGAAAGAAAGATTTATTTGTTAGCATATAGTACAAAAGATGTTATCACATTATAATATGTTCCATACATTCTACCATTTCTGGTGTAAAATTTTAAATCTTATGAACTAATAGGTCTAGGAAGCGTTTTTTTAACTTTTCCAATCAACTTGTGCATGATGACTTCGCGGACCAATGATGCGGTTTTTAGTCAACGAATCAATCAAAAGATATGTTCGTATGTTCAGATTTGAATGTATCAAGGTGATAAGGTGATAATTGTAAAATTAAAACAACGATGAATACTAAATCGCATTTTATTACAAATAAAGAACAAAAGCGTAGCTCCACAACGGTACATCGTCCGTGCGTAAATATAATATTTGTCTTAAAATTACAATATAATGTTGCCTAAATTACATATAACAATAATCCCAGAGTCTACCACATCACGCAATCGTAAATTGATACGAGTAGCCGCTTAAAAGAGAACTAGTCAATATAAGTAGTACAGTACTCACTTGAATCGTCATTCTACAACATAAAAAGATTAGATTTAAAAAGTCCATGCTCTGAGAATGGGCATTCTTTGAAGTCTACAGTAGGTAGGAACTCAAACATACATAATGATATTGTGCTCCGTTCCCACCTAGGCAATTAATAAATCGTATGTATAATTATCTTTACGGCTACTAAGAAATGAAAGCCATTGTCTTTAAAAAAGGTGTACATGTATCCTCATCTCGATTTAGTATTGAACAACTATAATAACAACATTCATACTTTCATTCAACACTGACTTAACAAAAATCCAAATGAAAAAAAGTTGTCGTTTCAAAAAAACTGTTTTGCTTTTAATTTTTTTCCAATCAATGATTCATTTTTGTTATTGGTAACACGTAAAACTTTGAGACGACCTTTTTCTACTTTACATTGAATAATTGAATTACTGCAAAAATAAAGATACTTAGTCAAATATTTCTCATTAAAATTTCAGTCCTTTGTCACATAACCGTGGCAAGTTCGGTTCTGGCGCTACATTTGTTATTTCAAGATATAAATAACGTTCGTGTAGCGTGACCCGACTGTTCACGAGAAGTATATCTGTCTCGCTTCCGTCGGTGATTGTTCCATTGGGCAGTAGGGGCACTTCAATCTGAAATAAAAAGCACTATTAACATTATCATTTTGACAACATCAACACAGGGTATGTTAATTATGCATTTTACTAAAATTGAATAATCAGTTTATGACGTCACAATTACAGCAGTTTTATCAAATAATATAAGAATAGTTAGATAATAATAGTGGTAGCGTACGCGACTGCTGTCCATGAGGTCTCGGATTCGAATCCTGGGTCGGACCAAATGTTTGTATGATCTGCAAATATTTGTTTCGAAGTTTGGGTGTTTTCTATGTATAATATGTATGTATTTACAAAAAAAAAAGTATTTATGTATTAATATCAGTTATCTAGTACCCATAATACAAGCTCTGCTTAGTTTAGGACTAGATGGCGTTGTGTGTTAGATGTCCGAAATATTTATTTATTTATAGATATAAGAAAAAAGTTTGAGTGTTTCTTTCTTCTTTCGAATATAATGGAATGCGGCGCAATTCTTATGTACATAGGCAATGCTATAAGTAAAAGAACCTGATTTGTTTTGGAAAAGGAAGATTATTCTTCTATCCAAGAGACACAGTTAATTATAATATTTCATACACAATATCACCGGTAAATACTGATAAGTTTTGCAGAATATTTGCTGCAATTCGTAATAAGATTGCTGTAGGTGCATAATTTGCTTGAAACATTGTCTTGAACACCTTTTTAATAAAAAGAGTTCAATAAATAGGTCAGATTGATGATGCATATCGACATAATGTGAGTACCTATGCTGCATTGTTAGCATTCGCAATGAGTATGGTCACAACGACTCTAGTATTCCAATCATAGTTCCCATCAGGCAGAGTAATCACTTGGTAGGTAGACAAAAAAAAGACTATAAAAATAGCCTCAATCAGTACTTTACTGATATCACCACCTTTAATTCTTTAGAATATAATGGTGATAGTCATACTTACTTGGCACCCAAAGCGAGTTTATTAAGCGCGTCCCTCGATATGACGTGTCCGCAGAGCAATCTCATGGGAGGGTTTTGTTCTGACGCCTGCTGGCGCAGGATGGGGCACGCGAACACCGAGTGGTAGCCACCGCCGTCCTCACCGAGATCCACCTGATAATGAGACAGACATAAATGGTTTTACATAAATCTATGTACAATAAAATGTGGTTAATCATATTAGCAAGCTGAAGTGGCAGTGGGCTGGCCACATTTGCCGAAGAACCGATAACCGTTGGGGTAAACGAGTTCTTGAGTGGAGACCGCGTCTCGACAAACGTAGTGTAGGACGTCCACAAGCCAGGTGGAGCGATGATTTGCGCAAGACGGCTGGCAGGAGCTGGATGCGAGAAGCCATAGATCGAACTAAGTGTCGTGAAATTGGAGAGGCCTATGTCCAGCAGTGGACTGCGATAGGCTGATGATGATGATGATTATGATGATGATAATCATATTTACATAATGGATTAACTGTACTTATTATAAATTATAATTAAAACTTATAGATTTTAAACTATACATCACATTACATTAGTGAGTGGTTTTAAAAGCATGTGAGTTTCAGGTGTGAAACCAAATAGAATACCTGCATTTGTTTATTACATATTATATTTTTTGATAATGAATTACAGAATGTTTTGGTTTTATTACTTGGAGTTATTATAAATGGTGGGTAAATTAAAAAAATACTATAAATCTATTTTTATATTTCGACTACACGTTTGGCCTAGTGGTTTCAGTGGTCGCCACACCGCTTCCACTGCGCCAAGTATTGTGAGTTCAAATCCTACATAGGACAACACTTTGTGTGATCCATAAATTGTTGTATTAAGTCTGGGTGTACTTTGTGTCCGTTTCATGTATGTTTGTAAAGATCCCCGTGACACAGGCATGTATATGTCTAATGTGGGAGTTGTCTTTTTAAAAAAGAAAGAGAAAAGATATTTTTTTATATAACGTACGACCGTAATGCATGTTTGTGTACCGACACACCTTTAAGTTAAAGTAAATAAACAGCAATTTGAAATCAGCCGGCGTTCAGCGTGCATTTAAGTCGCAATCCATCTGTAGTCTAAACGATATAATATTTCGTTTCACTACACGCTAAAATAAAAAAAGACTAATTATTAAAAAATAAAAGAGAGTGAGAGGATTCGGGTGGTGTAGGGTGGTGCGTCACCTCGAAGGGCAGCTCGTCGTCGGACCAGGCGGCGATGACGTGCGGGTGCGCCATCTTGGCGCGGATGTCGTGCAGTGCGGGCAAGACGCGGCAGCCCGCCAGCACGGCACCCGCCAGCGGCGACAGCGGCGCCAGGCGCAGCAGCGCGCAAGCCTCCTTGATGAACAGCTCCGCCGCCTCCGCACCTGCACCCGCCCGCACCCCTCGTTAGTATTGTAATGTTACAATCAAAGGGACATATCATCTTATTATTTGACCCCCTTTCCCCTTCCCCGCAACTAAAAACCGGGCTACGCCCGTGCGGTAAAGAGTAGCCGTCGATGTTCAATATCCATGAAATCGTAACAGACAGATAGAACTTTCGAATCCCTATATACTTATAGAAAAGAAGTCGTGTTAGTTACAATTATTTATACGGCTGAAAATTGGTGAGGAGGTAGCTAAAACTAGGAGACAAACATAGGATACTTTTCACATAGGGCTTTTCTTTCAGGTTGGATATCTATATATTCTATCGTCAGTAACAAACTTAAGATCATAAATTAGCTGAACCCCACGGTATTCCTCGTGGTAGAACAACTACCGCGAGTAAGGTCGCGGTACGAGGCTAATCTTTAAAAAAAAAACAACAACCCATAATGTCCCACTGCTGGGCTCGGGTCTCCTCTCAGGAGAGGGTTAAGGCCATACGTCCCCACGCTGGCCAAGTGCGGGTTGGGGACTCGCAAGAATACGTTGTGGCTACGTAAATCTTGCCGTTGGATGTTTTTAAGCCGACCGAAGGCCCCCAACTAAGCTTCACGACTGTTATCCTATGATAACAACCGGGACCGACTGCTTAATGTGACCTCCGAATCACGGAGACGCTCATGGTAACATGCCACCAGCGGTCACCCATCCAGGTACTGACCGCGCCATCGTTGCTTACCCTCGATGATTGTTTCTAATCACCGAGTGCAACTAGGCTATGAGCGCTCAAAAAAGCTTATATCAAAACTAGCGAAAACCCGCGATGTTCTCCGTGGTACAACAAAGTTCCATCACAGTTAGTCTAACTAACCGTTCGGGGACTGGCTGAAAAGAATGTAAAAGATTAAAAAGCTATTCGCACCGAGAGCCTTCGGGTCGAGCAGGTGGCGGTAGTGCGGCGGCGCGGGTCCGGCGGCGGGCGTGCACCACGCCAGCGCGCACACGGCCGCCTGCAGCGCGCGCTCGTGCCGGGCCGCGTGCGCCGGGAACTGGCGCCGCGCGTACTCGATGGCCGCCACCACACCCTGCGACCGCGCCAGCTGCCCGCACACGCACAACAGGTCAGCACCACACAACAGGCTACCTCACTACCACGATTCTAAATAAACGCCGATGTCTCCTTCATTCAAACTTAAAAATATTATTATTACAGCTTTTCATTTCTATTATAAATTTTAATCAAACAAGGTCAGCACCACAGAACAGGCTACCTCACTACCACGATTCTAAATAAACGCCGATGTCTCATTCATTCAAACTTAAAAATATTATTATTACAGCTTTTCATTTCTATTATAAATTTTAATCAAACAAGGTCAGCACCACACAACAGGCTACCTCACTACCACGATTCTAAATAAACGCCGATGTCTCCTTCATTCAAACTTAAAAATATTATTATTACAGCTTTTCATTTCTATTATAAATTTTAATCAATGAAATATATGGCTCAATTGAGTAATCTAAAATAGTCACGTCAGAAGTTAGTGCGTACATTTTTCATACAAAGTTATCGTTTTTACAGATATTAAAAAGTAACTGATTTGAGTAAGATGTCAACTACCCTTTTCAGTAGACCACATTGATACTGAGAATTCTGGAATTCCAAACTTCACAACAACACGGAAGAAGTAGTACCGTTTTAATTTTGGACAACAACTCATTCTTTGTGTCCCTTTCATGTATGTTTGTAAATGTCCCTGCGATACAGGAGTTATTCCTAATACGGGAGGAAATCTATTTTACTAGAAATATAAAAAAATATATATATTGAAGAAATCACTTCGTCATACCATTTTAAAGCAGTTACATTTACTTTTAAAAAATATTCTAACGGTCTAGTATAAGTTAATTTCTTATGGACGTTGCTATTGGTAAAGATTTTGAAACCGAACGTGATCACCATAACGATACCCTACTAATAATAATAACGAGCTACACCCTCTGGTATTAAAAACATGGCTATATTTTCTTCGTCAAGTGAAAATAACCACTGCGTATACTATTTTAAAGAACACTTACATTAAAAAAGCAAAAATTCTGAATACTTACTCAATACAATGTCTTAAAGTCAACATGTATGATAGACTAGTTGGAAATTAAATATGATACAAGAATAAAATTACACAGACTTTACGTTTTAATTATTAAAAATTAACGGCTCAGTAATACCTGGGCATGCAATCAAAACTCCCTAAAAAACAAACTGCCAAGTAACGTACCTTGAGCGCCTGCATCCTATGCAAAGTGAACGGCAGAGGTGAGTTTTGAAGCTCATGCGCTCGCCTCTCGGCCCAGTGTAACGCCGCTGCCGGCTCCCCTTCGGCCAAAGATGCAGCGCAACGTTGTAACAACGCAAACGTGCACGTGCGCTCCACGCCTGTTATTTTAGCTTCAGACACGAATGTATCACCGACATCTTCGAGTCCCTGTATACGGTTTTCACCAGTTAGTTGTTTATTTTACACAAAATCGCTGATGACGCAGCCAAATATACGTCAACTGCTAAACATAGGCCTCCCCAAGACTCTCCACAATAACGGTTCTGCAGCCTTCATCTAAGGTTATCGAACTACATTTTAGTGAGCCTAGCTTTGTCTTATAGTTAGGTGATCGCCACTTCAGAACTTTTTGTCTCCATCGGCCGTCTTGTCTATGAGTAATGTGCCCCACCCATTGCCACTTAGATCTGGCAACTCTCCGGGCAATGTCGATGTCCTTGTTAATAGAGAACTGTCAAATCACAGGTAACCCTTTTATGAATTATTGCAGTAGTAAGTTTTAAATCATATTTAGTGTTTAACAATCCACTGCTAGACATAGGCCTCTCTTTAAAGAAAAGGTTTTGGCCTACTTTACTACTTAATCGAAGTGACCTATATACCTATGTATGAATTAAAAATAAGTACAATATTGGTCGCTCAATGTCGTACATAAATAATTTCTTACGATCTTCTTTTAATTAGTTTTACTAACTGGTAACAATAAAGTATCCGTTAATACCGACGCATAAATATTACATAGAGCTAGAGTACTATTATGCAGTTAATATTGCTGCCATTATGTACGTAGCTTGACATAGAGAAGTCTAATTAAATATAATCGACCGAATTCGAAAGTCCCACATTAACTTGTCATGCTTGTTTAACGCGTTATGTCAGAACGGTAATTTGACATTCTGTGTCACATATTGTACTACGCATATAATTCCGTTTGCCACAATAGAAAAATGTGTATGTATTAAACTACCAAGTACAATCTGGAAACTGTTTCTAGGCCTACACTAAAACAGTATGTTCACATCGGACTACAAACATGAAGTTATTTTTTCTTTTTTTGTTCTAAGTAAAATAAACTTTTTTATCATCAAAATATGTTGACGATATTCAGAACAGAATTTCATGTTTTCGCTAGTGGCGGATAATTATAACTTGATTTTTTTCATAAAAATACTTATATGACACGTTACTACATGATATAATATTACACAGCAAACTCCTTATATACATATGTCTCATTCTTTAAATTTTTATAAAAGCTTATTTAATGAAATTAAAACTTAAAATATAATTGCTTCGTCTAAAACTTACCTGTCTATACAAATGTTGAGCAATGGCCTGCTCCATTATTGGTTTGTTTGTATCATTGCAGAATGTTTCAGCTTTAGGTGCTACTGAAGCATAATCGGCAATAAAATGTCTATCGATTGACTTTCCCACCCTGGATACTGTTGCATGCAGCTCTCTGTGCTCTGTAAATATACATATTTATGCTATATATCTAACTAGTTTGTCCGATAGCATTACCAACGGTTCTTGTTTTTACAATTTTCTTGTTCCTTATGCCTATCGCAAATATAAAAAAACTGTATTGGTGGAGCGCTTCTTGAGGTTTGCGCTTAGCAACACATTTAGCGATTCCTTGCTTTAATTCTTTCATTTTTTACTTTACTTTTAAAATATTAGTGTTGGTACATAAACCATTTACTACATCTCTATATCATATATCAACAACTCATAATGTCTCACTGCTGGGCTGGGGTCTTCTCCCAGGAGAGGGTTAAGGCCATACGTCCCCACACTGGCCAAGTGCAGGTTGGGGACTATTATATATATCTATTATATATATTCGCATAAATACTAAAATAAAATCAACATGTAGCTGCCAAAAATGCATTTAATAAAAAAAAGAGGGTATTTTCTTTTTTCTTTTCATTTAATATCTTAACTTTATAACCACCTGACCTGTCTATTATGAAAATACATAATCAAAATTGTTTCGAACATAGAGTATGACATGTAATAATAAACATACCAGTTGACATTTGGAAAACACCTTGTCTGACTGAGCTCGAGATATTAGTGACTGCCATGGCCTGCTCAGGTGAGATATTTGTATTAGCAGGTTCTGAAACAAATCAGTACAATTTTACGTTTATGTAATGAATACAAATTGTAATAAATTTATTGGTAATTATGGGTACTACAACTCTCAGTTTACTTTTTTTATGTATGAGTCTATCAAACCGACTCCTGAAACATGAACTGTATCCAAGAGTGCTGGTCATGATACTTTTTATGAATTTAGACAATACTTATTAAATGTAAGTCAAGGAGAAAGAGTGTTAACCTTTTTTTTTGTCGAGGTGGATAAACCCTTTGGATTTCCGGCTCCTTGGGGACTGTGCAGGGAGCATAGTGACTTTACTTTACATCTACTAGATTGTCATAGTGACTGAATTCGGCATTGTGATCGCCCTGCACTGAATCTTCAGCAATCCTGAATCGCATGAACCTGTTGCTTTTTAATCAGATATTGTTCACTATTTCTTAGAGGTCTCACAAAGTAAACCAGGCAAGGTTTTGTGAGACAAATTTTGTCAAATACGCTAGCTAAAACCACATTTTCACCATGCGTACAGAATATGAAGTCTCATTTTAAAGCAGTATTCAATTACCGTGGGAGAGACACTCTTTGGCATGCGTGGGCCGGCTCGACCGGTTTGATACCACGGCCTCACAGAAAACCGGTGTGAAACAGCGCCTGCGCTGTATTTCACCGAGTGATTGAGAATACAGGAGGCCCATAATCCACCACTTCACCTCATCCCCCTTCCCATCCGCCAAGGCCGGCAACGCATTTGTGACGCCTCTGGTGTTGCGGGTGTCCATGGGCGGCGGTAACCGGTTACCATTAGGCGATACGTCTGCTCGTTTGCCACTATTCCATAAAAAAAATTCACTGGCTGAGCCCTGCGGTGTTACCTGCGGTGTGATAAAGCTACTGAGCGAAGTTAGTCTAAAAAAAGTAGCCAATGTTACTCCCTATAACATCAGCACTAGTAGACCAGCGCAAAATAGGTCCAGCCATTCCAGAGATTAGCCATAAAGCCATGTAGTCTGAGTAAATAATTTTTAGTTTTACATTTTAGTTCACATTCCAAGTAGGTAAAACATGTTTATTTCTTAGTTGGTTAGCTTATGATAGATAAAGACCAAAGAAGCATAAAAAAAATAATAGTGTTTTAATTCCAAGATAAAGTATCTACTTAAGGTGAAAGGTTTAAAGATTGAACAATTATTGCTCTTCTATTCAGATTAATGGATCTATAGCAACAGAAACACTACTTCAGTAAATATAACAATAATATATACATATAACAATAATATATACATGTAATATAATACCCTTAGGCCACCATTAAAAGTAAGATGTAATTATAATAAACAAAAAATAGGCCCATCACATGTTTACCAACCATCTATGAACTTTTAATTTCTATTCCGAGGCTAGAGCCTCTTGAGAAACGGGAAATATTATAGATTTAATATTTCCCATTACTCAGAATGGATGTAGAAGTGCCAGGGCACTAAAGAGCTCCATATCACAGACATGATTAGAAGGCATGAGTGTAGCGACATGTTAAATAGATTAGAAGAAGGCTTATGACTCTGTTCTATATATGTAGCTTTAAAAGGTGATAAGAGTTTTATGAGGCAATGGAGAACAGTACTTTGCTTTTCTGGATTCGGCAGACTGCAGTAAATGATGTACAAACAAATAAAATTGAAGTGTCTGTTTGTAATATAAACAGTTACAACAACAAACACGTGTAACACCACAGGGCTCAGCTAGTATACAATATTAATAATAAAAATGTATTGTCTGTCTGCTTGTTCCAGCCAATATTTTGAAAGGCTGTATCGGTGTTCATGGAACTTTCACTGATAGGTAGCTGATGACATAAAGAGTAACTGAGGCTACTTTTTTAGAGTAACTTCACCATGCAGCCTTGTCCTTGGTTGATTTCGCACCACCGGTAACATATAGTGCTCAGCTAGTATTGTATAACCACCAGTAAACTTAAATGTTAACATAGAAAATGGAAGTGGACAAATCATTTCCAAATAAACTTACAGAAGAAAACAAAAAGCTTTAAATCTACTTCTATACATAGATTATTTATTCCTACTTCTTTACAGGTGATGAACATCAGTTTTCATAGAGGCCTAAGGGATATATCATCAGGTCATATGCTGACAAAGACAGCAAACTAGTCAGAACGGGAGGAGGAACTGTGAAGACTAGGAAAAGTTGAAACAAACCCTTTGTAGAGTGTGAGAGTAAAAGAGTGGCCAATGATAAAATTTGAATATTCAAGACTATTGATGCTGACGATAACATAAGTATCATATACAACCATGCGATAATGTCCTCTTCTCCACATGTACACATAAATTATTACATAAAATTGAACATAGACTGACACACAAAGTACTCACGTTTACTCAGTTCTTTTCGGAGATTTTCTACTTGATCGATTATATCCTGAATAGCTTTACTTGTATGATCATTTAGATTGTAAAATTTCAATATAGCTTTGTCCAAGTCTTGTCCAACTCCAACGCAGGAATCCATGGTATTTTTAATCACAATATCCAAGTTACCACTTATTTAATGTTGCAACGTCTACGATGACGCATAAAAGTAGGTAAATAAGATCCCAACCACGATTATAACACGTAAATATTTTTAGAAATAAAGAAAAGACTTAGACTTGGTACGTCTACCTAGATTTCTAAATAAATGTTATGCTATAGACAAAAGAAATGTCATTGTCAAATTGTTGATGGTTCATGTTCTTAGAGGTGGTCTTACAAGTTTTGTATGCTAGTGAAGTAATCTAGTAATTTTGAATTTCATTTCAAAATGATACAGATTAAACTGAAAAGAAATGAGTTAGTTAAATGAATATAAATAGCCCCTGAGGTGGTTAAATATACTGGTATTGTTAAAATCATGTGTCATCACTATGCAGTCAAAAGTTTAAATAAGCAGCTGCATGTTCACAGATCTATACAATAATAGCGTTTTTTAGGGTCTTGGTTTTTAAAGGAATACTTAACTCGATAGTCTAGTAACCAGGGAGATTGTACGGATACAAAATAATTTTACTACTACTATTCAACTTCAAAATTGTCTATGTGATTAATCAAATTTTATCTGTTGAGCGTTTTTGTCTATAGTTATTGCACAATTATTCGATCTGCCGACTTAGGTTAGATTTTTTTGTGTAAAACGTTTTTGAAATATATATTATTACTGTATCCTCTAACAATAAGCAAATATGGCACAAAGCAAGCTGAATGACATGGCAGGTAAATTTGCAAAAGGTGGACCTCCTGGCCTTAGCAATGGGCTGAAAGCATTAGCCGTTGTAGGTGCGGCTGCTTATGGCATCTCCCAATCGTTATTTACCGTGGAAGGTGGTCATCGTGCCATCATGTTCAACAGAATAGGAGGTATTCAGCAACATGTCATGACTGAAGGTATACACTTCCGGGTACCATGGTTCCAATACCCTATAATTTATGATATTAGGTCAAGACCAAGAAAGATTTCTTCACCGACAGGCTCCAAAGACTTACAAATGGTAAATATTTCGTTGAGAGTTCTTTCTCGCCCAGACTCCAGCAGCCTACCGACTATGTACCGACAACTAGGAACTGACTATGATGAAAAAGTGCTTCCATCTATCTGCAATGAAGTTCTTAAATCTGTTGTCGCTAAATTTAATGCATCTCAATTGATCACTCAACGACAGCAAGTGTCACTTCTAATCAGAAGAGAACTAGTGGAGCGTGCTGCTGATTTTAATATTATTTTGGATGATGTTTCTCTTACTGAACTGAGTTTTGGTAAGGAATATACTGCTGCAGTTGAAGCTAAACAAGTTGCTCAACAAGAAGCTCAGCGTGCTGCTTTCGTAGTTGAAAGAGCCAAGCAGGAGCGCCAACAAAAAATTGTACAAGCTGAGGGTGAAGCTGAAGCTGCTGAAATGTTGGGTAAAGCCATGGGAATGAATCCTGGTTACTTGAAACTGCGTAAGATCCGTGCAGCCCAAAGCATCTCAAGAATGATTGCTCAATCCCAAAACCGTGTATTCCTTCCTGGTAACAGCTTGATGATCAATCTTCAGGATCCCACCTTCGACGACTTATCGGAAAAGCTTACAAAGAAGAAGTAACATGAGGTCGAGAGTGTGTCTGCACTGAGCCTGGAGCCTGCAACCACTCTTAATGATGATACGGCCATAATAATAGCTGGTGCTGCTTCAGTTGCTGTTTAATGCATTTGTCTTACATATTTTCAATTGCAAGTTGTGTATAAAGTTAAAAATGTATGCACTTTACGTTATTTAGTTGTAGGTACTAGTATATATGGGAATCTTCAAATAAACAAATAAATTAAAGTGTTGTTATTGCTTGCAAACACCACTTTTTCATTTTTATCACTCCATAAAGAGTAGATTGCCTGTTTTGAAATTACTTTGTTAATTTAGAACAGACTTTTAAGGGCAATAAATAAATATGTACTGTTGAAATATTAAATTACCCTTTATAAAAGTATCTAAAATGCTGATATCCATTTGATGCTGATATGGATGTGATTACTTGTGATCAGGTGACCTTAATTTGTTTGCCCTAAATATTATAATAAAAACTGACATCTGACCACAACAGCATCTTGTCCCAAATTAAGAGGAGCTTGTACTTATCATATGTTTAAGGAACTAGACAACAGATAAAAATACATATCTATATATCAATATGTACCCTTGCATGTAAACACAAACATTGAAAACACCCAAATTCCAGAACAGAAGGCGAAGATGACATGTCACCAAATTTTCCACATACACTTTCAGATCTTATCTGCTTTCTGCCATTGATATCTACTTTTTGTGATTTAGAGGGCAAATATTCTGAAGGGTCACTTATGTGAGTACCACTGTCCTTCAACATCATCTCAGCCTAAAGATGTACACTGCTGAACATAGGCCTTTTTTTTAATTTATTTTTTAAGTGTGGAACCCCCCTCGGGCCTTCACCCCACCGGGGTTTGCAGCGTGGCGGTGTGTCGGAATCGAACTGACTAAAATCACACAGTGTACCACTCTGCGCCTGAGACGGGAGAGCTCCGGGAACCGCTTTCTTACGCCACTAGCTTCTGAACTTAGCTTAGAACTAAGGTTCTCCACAATAGCTAGTTTTGTGTCTTCCCACATCCTACAGTTTTGGTTATCGGTTGTCATAATTCAAGAGTCACAGAGTGCGTTACTACCCTTTAATTCCCTCCACCAAAACCACTTGTTTAATAGCGAGTATATACAGTCCCCCAACTGATGACTATTGTGGCACAGAACCCTATTAAGTCTTCTATTCTGTGTGTATCACTCCTGTTGAGCAAGTCAGTTTGTAGCACAGTATAACCAATGTGTTGACTTTGTAATCTCTGCAAAGATTTCTGTAAGACGACAAAGGTTTGTCTGGTTTTTAAATTGCAGAAATAAGAACTTGAACTTTTTTATAATTGACATTGATCCTAATCATATCAATTATTTTCGGCAATAAGATTCTGTCATTTATAGGTAAGTATTACTCTTCTGTGTGTAAATGACAAAATTGAACCTGATTTAAAAATAAATTACGATATTTTGTTACAATGAAACTGAGCGAGAGAGAAGAGACATTTCAAAAACCGATGAAATTTGTATTATCTTTTCAGCAGTACAAAAAAAAAACACAAAGTCGGTCTAAGAATTTAATAAATAATCTAAAGTAAATAACAATTATTTTATATTTCCATTTACTCCTTAAGTGCAGATGGTTGAGGTAATCTAAACTTTGCCATCTCGATTTCGGCCTCGAAGAAACTCATATTGTCGTAACAGAAATATTCAGGCACTTTGTAGGCCCCCTCTTTATTAGGTTCGACGTTAGGTCCTACAGGCCCTGAAGCCGGATGAACCACTGCGCTACTGAGTCCAGGAACATCGAACACTTTAGAAGCAGATGTAGATGAACCTTGGTTAGATGAAGGCCCTTCACAATAGCATCTAGTTAATACTCGTAAAGTAGTTTTTCGTAAGCAATTCATTGTTTTTTATTACACAATCACTTCTAGATTATTTTTTTTCTTATTTTGACATTACAATGTGAATAATTTTGACGTTCAACACAAATTTCACTACATACTTGTCTTTTGGCTTTTCATTCAGATCAAAAAGCTTTCTGCCTATTATGTTTTCTATCTCTTCGAGATGGAGTGACTTTGATGTTAAATTGCTTATTAGAGCCTCCAGTACTCACTAAATAGAATAGGAAAGACTTCTCAGTCACAATTCGGGAAATATTATATTCAAGCTATGAGTATGTTCTATCAGAATTGAATTATCTTACTAGCTTTTAAAATCTTTTTGGATTTTTGAAATAAATTGATTTTCTTAAAATTCTTCACCTATTTTCGTCTTTAAGGGTCTCTAAGCATAACCTAAAAGAAAGGTAATATACAAAACGTTTACTCGGATGGACATCCGGATATCTATAATTCCTTTGTATGTTGTTCCAAAAACCACCAGTAAAAATATCTTAAAAAATAATATGGAGCAGAATTCCACACTACTAAATAAACTCATCAGACGCTCCGTTTGTTTCATTACGAGATCAAGAGATTGCTTCGCTGTGCATTTTCTACCGCATTTACCATAGGGAGTTTTCCGAGGAATTGTTCGGACTGATCTCTGCCGCCTTATTCCGCCGTCGAATATCGATATGTCCGAAATATTTATTTATCTAAATGGTTGTCAGTGCCTGTGCGCTTTTCGAGAAACTTTCTACCTCACACAGCGAAACTGGAATGAACTGTTGCCTGCAGTATTCCAGACCTATACGACCTTCAAGAAAAGAGCGTACAGTTCTTAAAAGGCTGGCAACGCACTTATGACGCCTATGGTGTTTCGGGTGGGCGGCTGTTATTGCTTACCATCAGGCGATATGTCTCTTCGTTTGTCCCCTATTCAATAAAACAAAAATGTTCTCAATCTTTTTAGTGTCATAATGAAGCCAATTGGAGTGCAAATTTAAAGAACGAGAATAAAGATTGCTAAATTTATTTACAGTTAGATAATAATCGTCTAAAAATTTTGACCATCGATTACCACAGTGAAGGGGCTACGGGACTGAATTCACAATTATTAATACTTTATGTATAAATACAAAAAAAAATATCAAATTATGAAAAATGTTGATACCATGATTGTAGACTATATGTTCTTACAAGACTATCTGAAGACAGGGACATTATTTATTCATCAGCTGAAAAAAATGATGGATGGATCGTTAAACAGCCATTCTGAACTTCCGTGGTACAGTGCGTCTCTAGTGTCTATGGTTCTTTTTCACGACTGTTTTGGATAGTTTACCTACCTTGCATATATTGCCGATTTTTCGGTCTGGAAGCAGAATATGAGAATTATTTCAGTGTGGAATCAATATTCTAATGTGTAATAATGTGTTTTAATCATAGTTAGACCTATTTACTTTGTAGGTTGCCTCAAAACACAAGTTCAGCCATTTACATGAAAGGTGAGTACAAAAAATTAGTACCTCTATTTTTTTTTTGTGAAGCTACGGTTTTACCATAGTGTCACAGATAAAACTCAAGATTTATTGATATAAATCGGTTTTCTGTATGATATATTAAAGCTAGTTACCTGATAATAAATATGCACAAGGCCCTGCATAAGTTATAGTTCATATATATACCTATTTGCCGCTATTTTGTATGTTATATATATGTATAGCATCTATAACCCGACTGAGTTGAAAAGGTCATGCAAGAGTTCACGTTCCATTTCATGCTAGAATATTTTAAAATTGATCGAATAGTTTCTATGTATATAAACTAAACTTAATATGTAGGTAATAGTCTTCTGACCTGAATTTCATGAGATATTGCAGTCAAAATTTCTATTTTAATTATGTATCTAATTGTATATCCATTGACTAATATTTATTTACTTACAAGAACCAAATAAAAAGGAACGTTTTTGTCTATGGTTTTTATTTGCTTTTTTGTAAATTGCTATTTGTGTTAACATTTTCGCATTTCGCGTTTATGGCATTAATCATAGAATTAAAAAGCGCAGGTACTGTGATTTTAAACTGGAACGACGTACCATGGTGTTTGTGTAACAAGTTAGTTTGAAACAATTTAAACGTGAAATGGCTGCCGAGGTGCCTGTTAGCGATGTTCTATGCGAGGCAATGGAATATTTATCCAAACTAGGATCAAATTTGCGGACTAGATCTGAGAATTTAAAAGAGAAAAGAATAAGTAAAGCAAAACTAAAAAATTCTCACGCTGTCCAAAAAGCTGCCAATAAAGTTCTCCTCATATGCGAATTATCAAAAAAATCACTTGACAATGTCGAAACTGGTGTTCGGAATGTGTTGTCAATATTGAAAGCATCTCAAGCGCCTATTAGCGGGACGAATTCTCACAAGAAAAACCAAGGAAGCAATCATAGATATCACTATGTTGAATATCAGTCAAGGAAATTACGTATTTCAAAAAAAATCTCTTTGAAACACTATACTTCAGTTAAAGTTCTCGCAAAGGAAATGCCGGCTTCGAAGCTAGAAAAGTATCCAGTATATTATGACTGTAAATTAAAGCGCCTACGATGCAAAGTATCAACAAAACATAAATCAACACCAGAAACAAGTAATTTTTCTCAAAACGATCAGTGCAGTGAAAAGTCAATTTGCGGAGATGTTAGAGAATTAAGCAGCGATGATGATGTTCCTGTTGAAACAACTAGTAAAGATTTGGACAATTCTTGCCGGGAAAATATTTCTGATAATGGACAGTCATCACCTAAACCTATGGTTGAAAACCAAGATTCTCAATGTGACATTGAATATGAAAGTAAGAGAGAAAGTAAAGATAATTTAGTTAAACAATACGAAAACAAATCTCGTAATGAAAAACAGTCAGAAAGTGATTCAGATGTTTCCTCACATCAGGAACAGTTGACTAGGAACTCTGAAGAAATGTTAAATTGTGATTTACTCGAAGATCACAAAAGTTGTAAAAACAAGTTCTCTAACAAGTCTAGACATAACAAACCAAAAAGTCATAGCAAAAGTGATCACCAATCAAACACCAGTAAGAAATGCAATAAAGTTAGATTTGCTGATGTTTATAGTTCAGATAGTAATGAAGAGCCAAAAATATCTGAATTAAATTTTAGTGAGCAAAAGGGTACTATAAATTCTCCGGATGTCAAGAATAATAATGATGACAATGTTGAATGTGTAAGTGATAATTCTAACAATGAACCAAAAGCAAAAAAAATAAAACTCACTACAAGTAAAAATTCCATTAGTCAATTAGATGCCATTGGTGCAAATGAATATAAAACAGATAAGGAAATTTCTGATCATAATTTGGCTAACAAAGAATTGGATAATGATTTACCATTATCAGAACACTGTGAGGGTGGTGAACCAAGCTCTGATGGAGAATCTAAGCCACTAATAAGGTGTGTAAACTTAAGTAAGTTATTGAAACCTGGGATCTTAGGTGATAACAGTAAATTCAATAATGTTCAACATACCAAAGAGAAGGAATCACCTACAAATAAGAAAGAAAAACATATTTCAGAAAAAGACAAACATCATAAGAAACATGAACTAAGTGAAGAAGAAAATGATAAGTTTTGGGAGCAAAAGAGAAAAGAAGTCAGGGAGTTTAAACCCAAAAAGGTTACTGTAAACATTGTAAGGCTCGCAAATTTGTCACTGAACTTTTTGCAAGAAAATAATCTCAAGAAAATAACTAGGCAAGGAAAAATTATATGTGAAGTACAAAACGAAATTGATACACCTAATTCAAAACATATAAAAGCAGTTAAAAATGCTTTGTTAAATGATTCAGAATCTGATGAATGTGCTGAAATGCCTGATACAATGCAAGTAAAAAAATCTCTTTTAAAAGATTCCGACTCTGAACATAATGCTTCAGATAAAGAAGACCAAAGCAAGCAGCCTGATAAAGAACATGAAACAAATATTGAAGAAGCATCAAAGGATGCAGAGTCAGTTGAGAATAGACTTTCAGACAATTTTGAAACCAATCCAACAGAAGCTGACAGAGAAATGAACAGCTCTAAGGAAAGTACCATTGCTGAAAATATATACTCTGAGATTGGCAATACTGATGAGAAACTAAAAGATGATTGTGTTCAAACACCTGGAGAAGATGCAGTCACAGATGTAGAAGGAGATTTTCAGGCCAATGACAATAACACAGAACTACCAAACACTATAAACCAGGCAGTAAAATCTTCACTTTTAAATGACTCATCAGATGAGGAGTTTAATGGATTTAGCAATAATGAACAATGCAACATATCCAAACCAAACAAATCTAATGAAAATAATGAAGAAAATCAAAATAACAGTGGTAATGAAGAGTGTGATGTTCAGTCTAATGAAAAAACACCTTCACCTCTTGCTGGGATTGATGAAACAATAATATCTTCACTCTTAAACGGTTCACCAGATGATTCTTTTGCTGAAATAAGTAAACTAGATACAGAAACACCAACAAAGACCAATGAAAAAATTAAATCTGCTCTCTTAAACGATTCCTCTGATGACAACCAGCATAAATGTAAAGAGGACTCTCCTACTAAAGTCAATGAGAAGGTTAAGTCTTCTTTACTAAATGATTCCTCAGATTTTAAATCAGATGAATCTGACGATCAAAGAGAAAGACAAAAAACTCCCAAGTCTAAAAGAAAATATGCAAGAAGACGCAGGGAAGTTAAGAAAAAGATTAAATATTCTTCAAGTTCAGATAGTGAACAAGACAAGCCCAAGTATGAATCTCACAGAAGAAAGTCATATATTTCTAGCTCATCTTCCAGTGAAGATATTAAGAAAAAAGCTAAAAAGAAAAAACCACTTAAAATGGATTCAGACTCAAATGATACTGATAAGAACAAAAGTATTGATCAGGTCGACGGAGCTGTTGATGAACAATCTAATTCCAGTGTTGACAAGGTTAGGAAATAGAATAAGACTATATTCTGTCAAAATTGTATAAAATTCATAGAAGTACATTATATAATGCATTTATACAAACTACCAATAATGTATGATGTGCTATATGTTCTATCAATGTTATTGAATTTTTAGCATGTAAGGGATGTAAAATAATGTGGATATCTCCTTCTGTGATGGCTTTCATACACCTTATTTTGATTTACGGGAACTAATAATAACTGAGGCAAAATTATTCATTACATTATAGTTTGATCTCAAATGAAGTACAATACATAATAAATATTAAAATCCACACCTAAAATTTACTCCGTAAGTTTTAATATGGCACTAGCGACAACAACTGCAGAGATGACCCTGTATTCATGGACTATAAAGTGGTAGACATATATCTCGAGCAATTACAACAGTGATGAGTATAATGACTTAATAATTCATTGTCTTTATCATCACAGAATAAAGGTCTCTTATTAATCTAAGTACTATTGAGTGTACCTGTAATGGCATACATACTAGGTAATATTCTGTGTAAAATTTTAAAGAGGGTCATATGTGTATTGTTGGTATACCATATAAGTAAATGAATAGTGTCAAGGTCTGATCGCTAGCAGTCGGCTACAATTTATTGTATATGCCTTCATACTAGTCTCGTTGTATGGCAATAATTTAATCTACACCGAGATGTATGATATGCATATTATAAGTATCAATTAATAGCCTTTGATTAGAAAGGTATTAATATTCTGAAAGCCTAGTATGTGACTAGACTTTCAAAATATTAATAACTGAATATGGGTTTATGGAAGCCTTTAAATGTGTTGTTTGTTAGATAATATACCATAACTTTTATGGCATGTATGGAATTAAATACCAATTTCATCATTTGGAGTTTTTATTTTGCTATAAAAGGATAAAGAAAGACAAGAATAGTATCAAAATGTACTGCATTAACCATTTCAATAGGTTTTAGAATTGTTACATGCTTCTGATTTGCATCTGAGTTGAGGGAACCCAAAGAATAAAGATAATACAACTCATTACAGATGGTACGCTCTAAAGCAAAACCCAGTGGGAGCAGCAGCCAGAATTCAGACAATCAAGATGCAAGTGACAAAGATATTGAAGGGTAAATATTGTATTTTAAGTATATGGAACGTGGTATTGGTGTAATAGTTTCCATCAACTTGTATTAAAAATCAAACTTCGAAAAACTAACAATAAAAGATATATAATTGGTGGTTAAAAATCAATATCTATCTAAATATTTTAAAGTGGAGATAGTTGAAACTGGAAAATGCAACGCAAATTATCCAGCCTATATCAATGCTTAGCTATTAGCTCATCCTAATATGGCTGAATAGGGAATATGCATGTTGTTTTTCTATTTGTTAATGTGATCATTTACGTCTCTATAACCTACAAAAAATATAAATAGGCTTGAAAATAGTCAAAACTAATTTTCGAAGTGAAATTTAAAATACTCGACTTAATTGGAACACTATTGAATTTCCAGCCCAGAATTTTCACTTTTTATTCAATATTTTCTGGGTTTCAATAATCGCTAAATAAACTAAGTACATTTTAAAGACAATAAAGAATTTAGAAAAGAATAATTCAGACAAATAAAATTTTTATGCATTTTTCTTTCTTTTTTTTTTCTTTTTATTTTATTCCCTATTGCAGAGGTGGTAATCAATAGGACTTCCAAAAGACCTGAATTATATAAATGAATAATTTCTAACTCCATAAATGTTTGGAATTAGAAATCAATATTTGTCACTTAATTACTAATTAGAAAATATATACCTCATAGGTTAACAAATTTGAATACCCTAATCAAAAGTCGTCGGCGTGATACCTCGGAAAGAAGCAGAGGAGACAACACCAGCCGTAGCCAATCTAAACCTACGCCTATAATAGGTGAAGATTTGTTAAAGGCAGAAAGTAGTTCAGAAGCCTCTGATGTCGTGGATAATGACATCGAACAAGGTAGGATTTACTTAGAGAAACATTTCTTTTTCTGTTATAAAAATACTGGTAGGTAATATTTTGAGACATCTTATACACAACTTCACCTGGTTTCAAACTAAATAGAGCTTGTACTATAGAAGCTAGATTGACAAATGGAATTTTAATAAACTTATATTTTAAATACACATGACACATTGAACGATTCAAAGTCTGTAGAAGATGAAATTGATTGATTGTATTAGAGAAATAAAACGTACGTGTATTTAGGCTTACTATAAAGTTCAATAATAGTGCTTAAGTAGGTAGGTACTGATTGTGATTGAGTTATTATTTGCACTACGCCAATGAACTCCCTTTCTTTCTTTGCTGTACTAGTTGCTCAAATTTTCTTTAGTTAGAAGTTAGGTTTCTGTACTTGTCTAGTAAACCCTATACTATATATCGTATTATATACAAGAAATAGACGCGATTTCAATAACTAGCAGTTGCCTTCAATTTATTGTATACGCCTTCGTACTTATCTATATATACTAATCAAAACAAAATAAGGGCCACTTGTTATTTTTTACGTCGGTAGCGATAATTTATATTTTATGCGTTCTCAAGTAGCTGATTGTTTATTGTGGTGTTCCCTTATTTGTTTACAAACATTTTTTGAGTGTTCCAGCTGCATAATTGTTTCAAGTGTGTAGTTTTTGATAATTTATTGTAAACACTTGATTCTATCCGATTTTAAGATGAATTTTAACTCGGTCAAAGTGACGATTCTGTCAAGAACGGTTTAAGTTTTGTTTAACTAGTGGCTGAATTAACTTTTGGAAAAAATTATGCCGAGAATTCGACGACATATGAACTTGACAACTGTAAATAGGGCCATAACATTGCTTCAAGAAGGCCATTCGAAGAGTTCTGTGGCGGTCCAAACGGGTTTTTCAGAATGCTTGAAATTGATTTCAAGAGACGGGGAGACTAACCAGGAGACGAGGATCTGGCAGAGTTCGAGCATCTACCGCACAACAGGACCGATACATGCGCTTGAAAGCCCGCAGAGAACGCTGCATCACCGCCATTTCTTTACAAAACCATTTGCGGCAGGCGACGGGTACACGTGTTCAAACCATCAGAAATCGGTTACACGAGGACTAGCAATTCTCCAGGAGATGCATAGTACGGATACCATTAAAAGTGTTAATCGTGCAAACCGATTATCGTTCGCAAGGTAGTATCTGGCATGGGATATGAGTGATTGGAGCCCAGTATTATTTACGGATGAGTGCAAAGTTAATTTTTTTAGTGATGATGCGTGAAGGTGAGCGATTTTTGGATGCTTGTATCCATAAAAGTGACAGATTTGGGGGGCCCAATGTTATGGTGTGGGGATTCTCTATATCAGGTACAACCGAGTTGCTAATTCTCAACGAAGGCACAATTACAGCTCAACGTTATATCGAGGAGGTCATCAGACCCCATGTGGTCCCATATGCACAGAGAATTGTAGCAAGAATCCATCTGATGTACGATAATGCTCGCGCTCATACAGCTAGGGCTACCAGAGAAGCCCTAGAGGAGGCTAGTATACAGGTATTGCCGTGGCCTGCAAGCAGTCCGGATCTAAATCCCATTGAGCACATGTGAGATTTACTGAAACGCAGTGTTCGAATCACAAACCAATCCGTGCACAATGAAAGACAGCTAATAAACGTTCTGAAAACAAGCTGGGAACAAATTCCTCAAGAAACAGTAGTACACCTGCTGGACAGTGTACCTTCCTGGCTTCAAGAGTGCATCAGAAAACGAGGAGGGCGCACCAGATATTGAGGAAATCCACAAATCAACCAACACTTTTTGATTTCTTTTAATTAATTTTTTATATCGTCGTTTTTCAAAAATATTTTTTTTTTAGAAAAAGTGGTGTATTTTTTTGTATTTTGCTTCTATCATTTGGTTTTATGCTGTTTACAATGAAAACTAATTAATTTATCCAATCTAATCATTAATCAACCCTGGAACCTCAAGAATTCATGAGGATACTGTAAAAACGTGGTGGCCCTTATTTTCTTTTGACTAGTATATATATACCGAGATGTATGATATATACATATTATATATATCAATTAACAACCTTTGAGTAGAAAGTTATTAATATAATATAACATAAATATTCTGAAAGCCTAGTATGTGACTAGGCTTTTAGAATATTTAGATGGAATTGAAAATGAAAAATTGTTGATATTGTGCATTATTTTTTATGTTTTGTTTGTTTGCATTAATGTGTATTAAGATCTCTATATTTTTGTTTATTTAATTTTATTTGAATTAAGTAAATTCTTTCGTTATTTATTTTAAACACCAATACTACCTATGACTTTGTGTTTCTACAGTCGACCTGTCCATCCAAAGGTTGCCTGTAAGAGATTGCTTTTCAGCGATAAGTCCGCCATTTGTACAAGGTCATTTCATTGTTTAGCTTATAAATATAACTGTATGAATTGGTGCACAATAAACTCTATTCTATTCTATACATATCTCTACTTGGAACCGTAAACATTTTGATAGAATATAGGTGGGTAAGTAAGGGATAGTGACAAATATGCTTTTGGATACACCCATAAACCGGAAGATATATTATGGATTTTCTTCCACATATAACTGAAGTTAGTGAGAAATCGAAAGTAAATAGATCTGTTGAAATGTAAACGCATGTCAGAATCTACAAGACCAATGCATGGATGACGTAGAGATAATTAAAATCAACTCAACACTCTTTCTTGAGTAAATCTTTTACATAATCAATAGCATATCTACAGCAGCAGCATTTCTGCTTTAAATTTTCGTCCGACAGCGCTAGAAGATAAGTATTGCATTACAAGTCGAAGGGCAAATGACAGTTTCAGCGTTTTACCGGCAACAATTATGTTGAAGCAAGCTGATGGTTTCCTATATTTTTAAAATAGATGTATTAACAAGAATATTTTAAAAATTATAACCGTACAACGTAAAAAAAAATCAATAACTTATGTATCCCGGACCATTACTACGAATTTATTGAAACCTCATACATTAAAAAATCGATTAAATAATTTAGGCGCTACAGTGGAATATATAAACAAACAAACTGCTCGTTGTCGGGTAAAAATATGGACGACTTTCGTTGTACCTGCGTTTATGGTCAATCTCAATACTCCGCCCCTACGGGTCGTAACATAATATTTTATAACTTGTAATATTTCTACTTTATCTTTCCTTTTTTTAATGTGATTGGCAGGTAGGTAGACAGATATTAGGAAATTTAAATAAAGAAGCTCATTAGCTGTTTAATGTTATTTTAAGTTACCATTGAAACAGAGTTCTAAATCTAGGTATATAGTTGGTTGTCTATCAAAACAATTATAATTGAACACCAAGCACACCAAAGCTAAGTATTATAATTATAATTATAATACTTAGCTTTGGTGTGCGATGGCCTATGTATTAGGCCTCTATTATATATTGCTTCCCAAGACCGGATAAAAGCAACCGCCACTCGCCGTCGATCTACAAGATCGATATAAATACATAATTATATTGTTTATTTTAAACATTAATCCTTTATTTGTAGATCTACCTGAAGTGACATTGCCAGGACTAAATGGAGACCACATGGCTAAAGACGACTTGCTTGGCGAAAGTGATTCTTCCGTATCTCACAACGATAAAGAACAATCAGAGGTAGAGAAAACGATTACTGTATGTTCAATACACAGGTGTGATAGAATCTTGTTAAAGTATTTTAAAATAATTACTTTAAAAAAACAAATTGTTTGCAATTAAATTGCAAAAGTATTCTAAATTTAAAAAGGCATGGTTATGGTATAGGTATAAGTACTTGGGAGGGGTCCGGATGGCGTAAGAAAGCGGTTCCCGGATCTCTCCCGTGTCAGGCGCAGAGTGGCACACCGTGGTGGTTTAGTGGGTAGTCTGGCGAGTCAGTCAGGAGTCCCACACAAAGCGAACCCCCTGTCCCCGCGGGGGGGGGGGGGAGGAGTGCGTAAAGGCATTCCACCACGTAAAAAAAATAGGTTGTATAAGTACTGTGAAGAGCTAATAATGTAAAAACAAATCAGAAAAGCATTTCGAGAAAATTTCGAGAAAATAAAAACCTTTTTTTTTGTTTCAAACTGAAAACATTAACAATGGTCTGTGTAATTTGAACCTATTATAAGAAGCTCATATGTGCATTTTCACTACACTCATAAAAAATAATATTAAATATTATACTGTACTGTATCCTATTTTCTTATGCTAACAGGATGCTGACAACACAGATGAAGAAACGTAAGTTTTTTCAAAACCATTGTTATAGTAGAAACATAATTGAAATGATTACTTAACTGTTTAATTATATAATTGTAGTGTAAAATCGAAACGTCGCAAAGCTCATGCAATATCATCTGATTCTGAGAGTGGTTCTAACCGTAGAAAGCTGAAGCTGGAAGGCAAAATGAGTGACTTTGAAGATTCCGAGGATGAAAGTTCTGAAGCTGGTAAGAAGAGTAAACGGAAGAAGAAGGCTAGTGATAGTGATGCGTCTGTGGATTCTAAAGAAGGGTGAGTGTGTTCTATACAAATAAATAAAATTGAAGTGTCTGTTTGTAATTTCTAATTAACAGCTTTTCACTAAATTTTTAAATGTTTGTCTGTCTGTCTTTTCCGGCTAATCTTTGGCTGGATCGATTTTGACGGGACTTTCATTAATAGATAGTTGATGATATAAGTAGCAACTTAGTCTACTTATTTAGACCAGCTTTGTTGTTTCCCACGGTTGTTGTCGTACTGCGTGTAACAACACGGGGTTCAGCTGGTCTTCTATATATTTAAAATGAATTAAAGTGCGTTAGTCTCATTGAAACTCTTCAATGGTAGAACTAATTTGGAACCTACCAAAAGAAAAAGAAGATATATATAAAATCACATCAATTGAATTAATATAATTCTAAATCATAAGACTTTTGGATGTAGGTCCCTACATTATAATTAATGATGCTCTCAGGTTTGTTATTGACTCGCATCCCTACCGTTCAACAGCATTTTAAATATATATTTATATACCTTTAGTATATTCTGTTAAATATTTTTGTATAGAAACTGTTTTACTATTAAATTGCTGCTTCTAAAATATATGATTTCAGTCAAAAGAAAAGGCGTCGTATTAAGGTAGTGAATGATAGTGATGGATCAGGATCTGATACGGAGAACGAAGGAAGGAATAAACATGGCAGAAAGAATATACGTAAGGTAAAACTACTTATCTTTATGTGAATATATGTTCTAAAACATGTTTCGTGCATATAGGGGCCTGCTTGTCGTGGTAAGCCAGTTTGACGTCCCCTGGCCAATATTAAATCTCACCGTGTATATAACAGTCTTAATAGTATGAATTTCTTCAAATTGAGAGTTATATCTGCAGTAGAAACAATCTGAATTAACTTCAGCGCAATTTTTTATGTGGAATTTTAAAAACACAAGTTTGTCATCACATTTATTGTTGCTTGGGAATCCGCTGATGTTAAATATTACTCATATTATGGGCGCTCATAGCCCAGTTAAACTCGTTGATTAGAAACAATCACCGAGGGTAAGCAACGACAGCGCGGTCAGTACCTGGATGGGTGACCACTGGTGGCATGTTACCATGAGCGTCTCCATGATTCGTTGGTCACGTTAAGGAGTCAGTCACTGTTATCATATGATAACAGTCGCGAAGCTCAGTTGGAGGCCTTTGGGCGGCTTAAAAAACATCAACGGCAAGATTACTTAGCCACAACGTTGTCTTGCCAGTCCCCAACCCGCACTTGGCCAGTGTGGAGACGTATGGCCTTAACTCTCTCCTGAGAGGAGACCCGAACCCAGCAGTGGGACATTATGGGTTGTTGATTGGATTGATTGACTCATATTATACATAAATAACTCTTAGAATAGATGTTCATAAAGTATTATTATGCTCATTCTTTCTATTTTATTTATTTATATCATATATATATATTATTTTCCTATATTTCTAGGTTATGGGTAAGAATCAATTGGAAGAAGCAACAAAGAAAGCGGCTCGTGAAGAAAAGGAAAGAATTGCCCGAATTTCAGAAAGACAGAAATTGGTTAGTATTTATTATATTTGCAAATTAAGTAATAAATAGACTTTATCCTAAAGGACTTAAAATACTGTTAATGATAACGAAGTAAAAGACTCCAACACAAAATGAATTAAACATTCATTTTCTTTTTGCAGTATAATAATTTGGATTTCGATGAATCTGGGAAGCCTGATGAAGTAGTTTTGGAGAAAGTAGTGCTGGACTTTGACCCTGAAACTAAGGAGCCTTTGATTCAAGTCGATAGAGGACTTGTGAAGAAGTTAAAACCCCATCAGGTAAATTGACTTTTGATCAATTGTTCAACTTAGAAATATTTAAGCAAAATAAAATACTATTTGTTTTACACTAAATTTAATTTATTTTAAAAGTATTTAATAGTCATTTTCTTCTAATTAATAATCAAAAAATAAAAAACTCAGATGTTGTAAACAGTTAAAAATCTACTAAAGACTGTGTTTTTTAAGTAATAATATTCAAGTTTATTATACGTACATACTAGCGACGTACCAGCAACTTCATTATATACTTTGTAAAGACGAAGAAGAAGATATGTATGACGTAATAGCCGGTGATAGTTATGATGTTGATTTAATTAAAAACTTTATTCTTGACACTAAAATCCTATTTTTATTGTGTTAGTAAGCATCTAAAGTATGTTTGTTTTAATTCAGGCAAACGGTATCAAGTTTATGTGGGATGCATGCTTCGAAAGCGTAAAACGAATCAAGAAAGACAAGGGCTCTGGTTGCATTCTTGCACATTGCATGGGTCTAGGAAAGACTTTACAGGTAATTTGATAGTCATAATAAATTTTTTTTCCTATTTTCTCCTTGAAAGTATATTCCCAGAACATTTGTCTCTTTAAAATAATAATAAAGGTATCTAACGTATAATAAAAGAGCAGAAATTTGTGTAATACCGGCAACGTCTATTTTTGACGTCATCAAAATACGATTTTTAAAGCTATTTGTCCTTGTATTAAGTTTTACTGGCCCGTACATTAGACTTTTAATGCGATGACTAGCTTTTGCCCAGTGCCGTCGGCTTCGTCCTCCCTGAAGAGTCAAAATATCTTCATGCCAAATATCATCCAAATCGGTGCATGGGTTTAACCGTGAAAACGTAACAGTCTGTTAAAAAAAGACAGACAGAGCTAATTTCGAATTCATAATATTAGTCTGTATTAGTACACAATAACCATATAAATCTGTCCCAATTTTTTAAAATAGTAAAGGAACATTTTATCCCAAAATCTCAATTACCAATAATTATGATATCAAATTCCCAGGTTATCTCCTTAACACACACTCTGCTTATACATGGCAAGTTAACCGGCGTGAATAGAGTACTAGTAGTGTGTCCACTATCTACTGTTCTCAACTGGGTAAACGAGTTTCGTATGTGGTTAAAGCATGCTGAGACAGAGTTCGAAGTTGATGTCTATGAACTCTCCAGGTAAGAAGTTATATGTTATACAACTGATTCTAAAAGTATGAGTTCCATCCCAAATAATATGTTATAGTTTATAATCACGTGACACATCAATAACCTTTAACAGCCCATTAACACTCTATTTAGTAAGATTTTACCCTAATATACCACACTGAGCAGGCAGGTCGGTGTAGGGTTTGTTTAAAGCTTTCTGGATGTCGTAAGAAAGTGGTTCACGGACCCGTCCCGTCTCAAGCGAAGAGTGGCATACCGTTTGGTTTTAGTCGGTTCGATTCCGACACACTGCCCTACCGCAAACTCCGTTGGGGTGAAGGCCCGAGAGGGTTTCCAAAAACAGGGTTCATTTCAAGCTTTTCTCCTCAATCCGTTTAAGTGGCCAGCCGCGAAGTGGCGACGTATGCGTGTGCCGTGCGTCGCCTAATTAGAGAGAGTATACCAACGTACGGTGCCCGCTTCAATACGGGCAGGCGCTAGGAGTGGTCCGGATGTCCTAATAAAGCAGTTTATGGACCCCTCCCGTCTCAGGGGCAGAGAGGCACACCTTGTAGTTTTAGTCGGTTCGATTCCGACACACCATCATCATCATCATTAGCCTGTCGCAGTCCACTGCTGCATATAGGCCTCGCCAATTGCACGCCACTTAGTTCGATCCATGGCTTCTCGCATCCAGCTCCTGCCAGTGCCTTGCGCCAATCATCGCTCCACCTGGCCTGTGGACGTCCTACACTACGTTTGCCGAGACGCGGTCTCCACTCGAAAACTCGTTTGCCCCGACGGTTATCGGTTCTAGGCAAATTTGTCCAGCTCACGGCCACTTCAGCGTGCTAATCCTGTGGGCTATGTCGACACACCGCCCCGCCGTAAACCCCGGTGGGGTGGAGGGCCCGAGGGGATTTCCACACGTAAAAAAATAAAAATAAATAAAAGGTTTTGTTTCAAGCTAAGAGTTACTACATGTAAACATTTACATACATACATGGACATATACATACGCTTAAACATACATAAACTTTTGTGCTGTGTAGTTTGCACCCTTGCATTCACTGATCGTCTGTAATTTTTTTTATATGAATTTTTAAAGCATTAGCAAAGGAAACAATTGAAAACTTTTTGCTAATTTGACTAAAAGAGAGCTCGTATTAAGATAGTATTTTAAAAAATCAGGTACAAACAGAATTCGGAACGCGCCTTCCAACTACAGCAGTGGTTCGAGAATGGAGGTGTCTGCGTGTTGGGCTACGAAATGTTCCGGAATCTCTCCGCTGATAACAATAAGAAGTTTAAAAAGAAAATGCTCAAGAGTTTCCAGGAAAGCCTTGTTGAACCAGGTTAGAAAATCATGATTACTTTTTATATATAGTTATATTATATGTTTTCCATGGCTCTAATTGTTTCATTAATGAGACCATGAACCGTAGTTTAAGTATTTATGTCGAGTTCTTATATAATTTTATCGATATTTTACCATTGATTAACAGGGAGAAAGAAATGCTGTCAAAAATGCACTTACTCACAGAACAGGGAAGTAAACATTAGAACTGGCATCAAGGGTAAACCCCAAGAGATCCTTTATCGCCTAGACGCATCACAAAGGATTAAAGAGGAGTACAGAAAGCTAAAAAATTTTAGACCACTAAGGGATGACTAGTAGTAATATTAAATTACATAAAGTCTATGCTAATTCATCAAAAGAATTTGATGAATATAAGTCCTAAACGCCACTCATAATGCTACTAAAAACAATCTCATGTCTTTTGAACAAGGTAGTGTTTTATTTGCATATTTGTGTCCTTTGGGGCGGTGCAGTGACTGCCAAATAATTTCGTGCAAAATATTTTGAAACATTTCCGCAGTAAATGCAGTTTATTGCCTGCTTCCGTGATATTTAATTACTACTCAAATTAAATACATAATATATGATTGTGTCCCGTATGTTCTTACGGTCACACAGAAAACTTACCACTAGTTTTCAATTATTTGTGATGGAGTCTAAATTTTCTCACCCCCTGATTCCTAGGAATGGTGGGCATTCATAACTTCGGTATTTTTAATAACTTTTGTTTATTTTCTACAGGACCTGATTTGGTAGTGTGTGATGAGGGCCACTTGTTAAAGAATGAAAAGACCAGTTTATCGCAATCAATGAATAAGGTTAAGACGCTACGTCGAATCGTACTTACTGGTACACCGCTACAGAATAACTTAAAAGAATGTAAGTATATATAGGATCCTCTAATTCCTGACATATCATCAACCTATAATCACAATCGATATTAATTACCGAAAGTCCTATCTATTTGGATTTAATATTAATAATGTAATGACTGACTTTAATACTTGTTGAACAAAATAATGGTCATTGGAAACCCATTACCTTAATGTGCATTAGAATAATCCGCCCAGGCCTTCCAATAGGCTCTAGACGACCTAATCAAAATAAAAGGCCATGCTTCATCACCCTATCAAAGTTCACTGCTGGAACTAGGCCTGGTCCATAAACCTATATGCATTGATTTCAGATTATTGTATGGTCCAGTTCGTAAAGCCAAACCTCTTGGGAAAATACAATGAGTATTTAAACAGATTCGTGAACCCTATCACCAACGGGCAATATACAGATTCCACTGAACACGATATTCGTGTCATGAAACGTCGGAGCCACGTGCTGCATAAGATGTTGGATGGAGCTGTGCAGGTAACAATATCCCATAATATATTACACAATAATAAAAATGTATGAAATAAAATTAACCAGTGTCATGTTACCAAAGGAACTTTCATCAAAAATATATAAAACATTATTGCTATTTTCATTTTGGAAATTTGAAGATATGGATCGACACAGGTAGGCAGTGGTATAGGTCTTCTTAACTAAAATATCTTGACATAACGGTACATCTGTGGCGTCTATTTGTGTCGATCTGTGATTTTTATCTGTAGCTTCAATTAAACGTTCATAAATGTTACTTAGTATCTCAATTGAATAAATGATTTTGAATTTGAATCTGTTTATTTTTCATTTTAAATGGTATCTGTAAAATGTATGCCTAAATAAATGCTCACAATCATTTTCAAAATAATAATAAATACTTCACAGATGTATATTATATCGAACAAAGTAGTAGCAGCCTAGTATGTGATCAGACGATCACATACTAGGCAGAGAATGTACTCCAGGAAACAGGATACTGACTTCAACAACAACAAAAAATAAAAAAACATCTTAAATATTTTTAAATACATACAAATAACTAAATAAAACACAGATTCAGAACAAATGATCATTTTTTCTAGAACCCATGGTACAAACTCTGCTTAGTTTGGAACTAGATGGTGGCGTGTGTTAGATTTACAAAATGTTATTATACTATTATTATCCTCAGCACTCAATTGATTGCCTCTGTGGCGCAGTGGTAGCGAATGCGCCTGCTGTGCTAGAGGTCTCGAATTCGATTCATGAGTCGGACCAAATGTTTGTATGATCTGCAAATATTTGTTTCTGAGTTTGGGTGTTTTCTATGTATAAAATGTATGTATTTATAAATAAAAAGTATATAAGTATTAATATCAGTTGTCTAGTACCTATAGGACAAGCTCTGCTTAGTTTGGGACTAGATGGCGTTGTGTTAAAATGTCTGAAAATATTTTATTTTATTTTTTAATTGTTATTGTTCTGAGGGGAAATAAAACAATACCTCTAGATTAGCAGGGTCCTTAACCCCTAAGCTAACAACGCAGTCACAATGTGATAATTATTTTCACTGGCCTATTAGTATTGATTAATTTGATAAGTTAGTAATATATTAATTTATTTTTCCAGAGGAGAGACTATGGAGTGCTGGCGCCTTTTTTGCCTCCAAAACATGAATACGTATTGTTCATTACCCTGACTGACGTGCAAGTTAAACTATACCAGTTCTATTTAGAAAACTATTCTAGAAGGTATGTAACGCTATGTAATTTGACATTTTGTTGTGTGTCTATAAAACCAAAAAGTTTGTGTTTTTTTATAGCTGTTCTATTTTTTTTTTCATTATTGCAATCTGTCGATCTTACAGATATTAAGCAATATGTATAGGACTTGATTGAATAAAGGGCTTACACGAAAGCCTTCCAGTGTTGCTCCGTTAATTCTTCTTGTGCCTCTCAGAGAAGCTCTTGAGGAATCTTTCTTTTTAGCCTTCGAGCAACTTTTTGGGTGTTCATTAGAAACTGCCAGAATATTTGGATGTTTGGTGATTCGCTTCGATTGTTCATTTAAATGCCCATGTTTGAAATATCGAATCGAATCATAACCACACCATAGTTATATTGCATTAATAAATGCAATTTTGTACTACAATCCCAAAATGTCAAACGTATGGCCTTAACCCTCTCCTAAGAGGCGACCCGAGCCTAGCAGTGGGACATTATGGGTTGTAGATAGATAGTAATCTCTATTAGTTATCACATGTTTGTTGGTCTTCATCGTCAGCCTGTCGCAGTCCACTGCTGGACATAGGTCTCTCCAATTTCACGCCACTTAGTTTGATTTTCGGCGTCTCGCATCCAGCTCCTGCCAAACGTTTTGCGCAGATCATCTATTATTGCTCTAAGTCATTCCTAAAACTTCTTTGAAGGCACGTGATGTGTATTTTGTATCTTCTATTCAGACCTCTGCCTGGAAAATCGTCAGGATTTCTATTTCCGGACTTCCAGTCTCTACAGAGGATATGGACGCATCCACTCGTGTTAAAATATAATTCGGAAAGATATGAAATAATGCAACAGAAAAAGGTAATTATCACTCACTTAATCTGAGATTGTATATTAGATTTTAAATTATTTACCTACTTAAAAAATGCGGAGTACATTTAATATAAATATCTATCTTTTAATTAACCCTCATAAGGACTAACCTCTTGCAAATAGGTGTGTTATAGATTGCCACAGGCATAAAATTGATTGTTATTGTGTTGATCTATAACTTCAAACTTAACATTAAAACGATTTCAAATAATTTAATTTTTTATATGAAGTAAAGATGTTTTGACTGAATTTTATTTTTCTACAGAGGGAGAGAGAAGAAGAAGACTCAGAAGGATCATTAGTCGATTTTATAGATGATGATTCTACACCAGATGTAAGTATATCCATCATGTTAATAAGGGGAATGCAAGTTCAACTTCGTATTGATTTACAGATCTGTTTAAAATAGTCGATACTTCCATCTTTTTAAACTAAAATAAATATCAAACAATATGTACCATGTTAATGAAATAAAATATGAGACGATATATTCGGACAGAGAACACAAAGTATAGTGCCACAAAATAAATGCAATTTTGTACTGGACAAAACCATTATTTTATTTTCTAGGAAAGTTCAACAGAAGAGTCCTCGGAGGACCTATCGGATTTGAGTGATGACAGTCGAAAAAAGTCCAAAAAGAAGAAAACCTCTAAAAAAGGCAAGGGCAAAGACTCGAAGGCTTCAACTCGTCGAGGGACTAGAGCCAATCCAGGTAAAGCTCAACTTAAAATTAAACATTAAAAAAGTATTTGAATTCCGTTTACCGTGGGAGAACCACGCTTCGGCACGAACGGGCAGGCTTGACCGGAGTGATACCATGGGCCTTTCAGAAAACCGGTATGAAATATTGCTTGCGCTGTTCCACCGAATGAGTGAGGATACCGAAGGCCCATACCCCAACCGGCCCCCCTCATCCTCTAAAGGCTAGCAACGCAATTGTGACGCCTCTGGTGTTACGGGTGTCCATGGGCGGCGGTAATTGCTTACCATCAGGCGATAAATGTGCTCGTTGCCACCTATTCTATAAAATAAAATCAATACAGTTGTCATATATGTATATCATGTTTACAGGTTATATTAAAGAAACTTACCTGCATTAGCTATCTATCTAATTCCTTGAAACAAGAATTTCTTGTATATAGATAATCTGAATTTTCGGAAACGGTTCCAACGATTTTCGTGAAATTTAGTATCTTTTGTTGTGGTTTTTGGGACGATAAATCAATCCAGCCAGGTTTCATTTTTGGAAAATTTAAGAAAAAAAAAGAAGAGCATTGCACGGTCATCTGATCTTCTCGGCACTGGTTTATTCTTTGTTTGATATTTTCTATACGATGGCGGCATCTATTATTTCTAAATCTAATTAAGATGCATAATTATTTTACCAAACATCCATTTCTATATTTAATTTTGTCTTAAACAATATGTTTTATAATATGACTTAGGTCTAGCGGTATAAGCAGTCACTTCGCCGTTTTTTAATGAGTGTTTTCGATTCAAACCCCATATAAGACAACACTTTGTACCAATTGAAATGTTCTACCAATTGTTGTTTTGAGTCTGTGGGTATTTTTTTGTCAGTTTAATGTAGTTTTGTGAAGTCCCTCGCGAAATATTTACTAGTTTCAAATTAATCGTTTGTTAGCAGAAATCGAGGACGTTGATAACGGGGCTGACGACGTGATTGAAGTAAAGAACGAAAACCCAACTGAGTGGTGGATTAAGTTAGTGGACGAGGCTGAGCTGGAGGACATGCGCAACTCATCAAAGCTCATCTTGTTGTTCGATATACTGCGCCAATGTGAAACTATTGGCGACAAACTGTAAGTACAACCCTGTCCACATGTAACTTATCAAATTCATTTTATTCTACGATGAAACTACATAGCACAAGCTTCTCGGACTAGTGTCTAGTGTGAGCTTATTTTGTGTCAAATGTAACTAAGAACAACTCTGTTAATCTTCCATTAAAATTCCTAGACGTTAACTCTTTAACTTCAGTTAACTTTATATTCTTATCACCTCATAAGATCTCACCTTTTTATGTTTCTAGTTTTAAAATTCGGTAATATTATTTCAATAAATAACGAACTTGATAACTTTAACATAGCATAGTCTTGTATCTGCGAGATTGAAGACTGTCCTATATTAATAAATTGTTCACCAAAACATCCGCAGCGTCAATCGCAATTTCCCAAATTTTTTAACTTTGCTTGATCGTTCTGGTATTGACTGGGACCTTGTTATCCTCACAGAGTGTTGGCTACGACACACGTCCCATATCTCTTCATTAGATGGCTACAGGTACACAAAAAATGAAAATAACTTGTCTCAAAACGAGGGTTCACTTGTATATTACAACCAAATATGCGCGTCTTGGTGTCAGTGTCCAATTTACAGGAAGCTAACTATCTTACAATACAGATCAGTACCAACACTATAATTGTTGCAATTTATAGACCCCCAGGGTACAAAAATATTACTCCATTTATGGAGTCACTTAACTATCTAATCAGTTACTTATATTTTATGAATATTATTCTAACAGGTGACATTAACGTAGATATAATGCCCGACACCAAAGATCCCAATGCGTCTATATATTTAAACCTATTGCGCTTCACATGGTATTTTGCCGGCTCATCAATTGCCTACACACAACAAGACCTGCTTGGACCAACTTATGCTCAAAACCAAAAGACCGGCTCTCTGCTTCGTCGCTGAAACAACTATAACTGATCATGGTTGTGTCCTGTTTCTGTTGCAACATAAAATCCAATCCGCTAAACCACTGATAACAAATAAAATAGACTATGACAGATTAGATAAAGACATGGACAATTTAGACTTAAACTCAAACAAGCGATGTAAATGTAGCCACCTCGAGTTTAATTAAAAAGCAGAATTCTAAAATACGAGCAAACACTTCTATATCTACAATTCCTAATCGTAAGCGAACAAATAAACCGTGGATAACGATTGGTCTATTACGTTGTATGTAAATCGCGATAGATTACACTTAAAATCAAAGAAAAATCCTAATTGGGCCATAATGAAGACCACGTACACAAGGTATAGGAATTTCTGTAACGCTCTACTAAAAAAAAGACTAAAACGAGACTACGAAACAAAATCTTTTTTTTTTTTATATTTAAGCTGCCAAAATGACTCTGCCTTGCCTGATGGAAAGCATGAGCAGAATCCAAGAGTGGTGGTCACCATCCTCAATGCGACAAAGAACAATGCAGCATGGTGACCCACACTATGGCGGCCTAGGGGGAAAGGGGATGGTGAGGGGGATAGGGGGCGTTGGATTGGGGTATGGGCCTCCGGTATCCTCACTCACTCGATGAAACACAGCGTAAGCGCTGTTTTACACCGGTTTTCTATGAGGCCGTGGTATCACTCCGGTCGAGCCGGCCCATTCATGCCGAAGCGTGGCTCTCCCACGGTAAAATAATAGCTATAAGCAGGGCGACTAGTGCCGGTGCTAAGGTGTTATGGGACACCATTAAACAAATAGCATCTACCAGTAAGAAGCATATCTCAGCCTCCGATCTGCTCTCTCCCACTGACTACATATATGTCAGTAAACGAGGTGAACACTTTCTTTGCGTCCATCGGTAAAAACCTTTCTGGTAAAATTATAAACTCTTGACTCCTTTGGTTATCTCTCGTACGTCGATTCTCAGCCTTTTTCTTTCGCTCTGACTCCAACAGACGAGACAGAGGTTCAAAACATTATTTTCATCATCAGCCTATCGCAGTCCACTGCTGGACATAGGCCTCTCCAATTTCACGCCACTTAGTTCGATCTATGGCTTCTCGCATCCAGCTCCTGCCAGCCGTCTTGCGCAAATCATCGCTCCACCTGGCTTGTGGACGTCCTACACTACGTTTGCCGAGACGCGGTCTCCACTCAAGAACTCGTTTACCCCAACGGTTATCGGTTCTTCGGCAAATGTGGCCAGCCCACTGCCACTTCAGCTTGCTAATCCTGTGGGCTACGNCACACCCCATTATTTTACACCTAAAAAAAGGTAATTCTGTTGGCCGCGATGGTATTCCTGGCCACTTTTTGCGACGGTATCACCAAATTCTTGCCGTACCTCTTGCTTATATATTTAATACGTACGTGAACTCGACCAGAAGAAAAAAGTTGTGGCAGTATTTCTGGATTTGGCTAAGGCATTTGATACGATCCGCGTCCCACTCCTATTGGATGAACTCGAGATAATGGGTATCCGCAATACTCAATTAGAGCTTTTCTCTTCTTCTCTAACTGACAGACTGCAAAGAGTTAGAGTGGGAAACGTCGTTAGTGATGATCTACCCGAAGGGTTCCCCAAGGCAGTGTCCTAGGACCTACGCTCTTTCTATGCTTCATAAACGACTTCTCCCACTTACTAATGGAAAAATAGTAACTTACGCCGACGACACTGCTTTGATTTTTCATGTTGAGTCTTGGGATGATGCGTATGGTTTCGCACAACTTGGACTTAATGCTGTGTCTTCATGGCTTCAAGAAAATGGGTTGATACTTAATTCTGGGAAAACGTATAGCATTTTTATATCAGGAACATACCCCTTTCTATGCGAGACAGCCGTGGTATAATATATCATACACGCTCACTATGCGGCCCTTGCTCTTGTGCTTCTCTAAATAAAGTCTCAAGCATAAAATACCTGGGAGTTGTGCTGGACAGTTCCTTGAATTTCTGTCGCCATATTGACCTGCTCTTCTCAAGAGTTCGTAAATTAATGTTTCTTTTTCGAAACCTTCGTCACATAGCGGACGCGCATGTGATTAAAATGGTTTATCTGGCCCTCTGCCAGTCGATGATAGGCTATTGTGTGACAGTTTGGGGGGAGCATGTAAAAATCATCTTGTGAAATTAGAAAGAACTCAACGGGCAGTACTGAAGGTAAGTCGATGCCTGCCATTTCTCTTTCCTACCAAAGACCTGTATCAGCTTACGGACGTGTTAACGGTGAGGGAACTATTTATCTTGGGAATCATACTGAAACAGCATGGTGCTCTTATTTATGACCCCTCTTCTCTTAATCATAAGCGTCGAAAACATCAGGTCTGTGATACAATGTCCGGTCAATGGACTACAGCGTTCTCCAGGCGGTTCTTTGGTTTTCTGGGAGGTTAACTTTATAATAGAATTAACAAACAGACTGACATATACTCTTTTACGCGTTTCCATTGCAATAAAATTGTCACATCTTGGCTCAAGTCGCCTAATTACGATGAAACAGAACATCTTTTATATATTCCGTCGTAATGCAGCATGTTCTTGTATTTTTACATCTTATTACTTATTAGTTTGCACATGAATATCCTATCTTAACACTTTTTCTATTCTTAATATCATCCACATACACACATTTATACACACACACATACTCAGACACACACTCGTGCGCACAAACACACACACACACACGCACACGCACACGCACACACACGCTTACACGAACACTTGCGCACACACACTCACGTCTATGGACGTACGCACTGTCATTCTATGGTAGATCTTTACAGTTTTGCAACTTACCTTGCATGTAGTAGTCTGCGCAAAACCAGATTTGGGAGAGGCTGGTAGTCTGTCATACAGGTCTTTCCTAGTACGGATGCCAGTCTCTCACATAGAATGCATAGTAATTTGTCTAATGTCTGCTTGTTTTTGTAATGCCTAATGTAATATTGTACTATGTGAGAGAAACAATAAATTATTATGTTGAAACAGATTTTCAACTCGAGTTTTTTACTCGGTTTGATACCGAACTCCCGCCCTGAAACCTTCAGGGAAGAAGAGATTCGGTTCCCGTAGCAGTAATGAAAACAGTTTCGCCTAAAACTTTTCTGATTCTTATTGATGTGTGTATGGCTGCTTGCTTTTGTATTATGTGTATATTAATGTTTGCGTTGAGTTTGTTTATGTATTTGTGTATACTTTTCGCAACTATTCCTGATGATCCTACTACTATGGGTATGGTTTCTGTGTTGGTGTTCCAGAGTCTGGTTATTTCTACTTTGAGAGGGTGGTATTTGCTGAGTTTCTCTATTTCCTTTGGACCTATATTGTAGTCAGACGGTATGGTTACATCCATTAGGTACGTTTTATTTTCTGTTTTATTTATGTAAATTCATCTGTTTTATTTATTTAAATTATTATTATTATTATATTGTCGAAACAGATTTTCAGCTCGAGTTCTTTTTTATTATTATTATTTCACTTCAACTGATTTGTCACGATGACGTTCGGCGGTGTGATTGGCCCGCACTGAAATCTTCACCAATAGGGTAGATGACTATATCGTAAATAAATGCCTATATCTCCTTCCATAAAACAAATATCACAAAACACCTCGGAAAATATAATTATTACAGTTTTTCATTTCTATTACGAATTTTAATTAAATAAACTTTGAAATATAGTGCTCAATTGAGTAGCCCAGAACAGTGACGTCACACGTTAGTTCTCAGTACATTTTTCATACAAAGTTATCGTTTTGACAGATGATACAAAAGTAACTAATTATACTAAGGTGTCAACTACCCTATTGTAGCAATGAATGAGTGAGACGCATCGAGGATGTGGTAAATGAGAAATAACACTCACACAGGGCCTTTACCAGGACCACTTAATCATCATACAGTTTTTAATGACGATTTGTTATATCTGGACTGATCAATCATTTTAACGTTCATGCGATTTTTTCCACAGATTATGATTAAGAAGTAACACAATTGTAATATTTTTGTTATGCAGGTTGGTATTCTCACAATCATTATATTCACTGGACCTCATAGAACACTTTCTGGGGAAGGTGGATGAGGCGACGCAAGAAGGTCGAATCGATGAGAAGTTGGGAGGGCATGTTGGTTAGTAGAGTTTTATAAAACACGATTAAATACTTCCTTATACATATACATAGTTATAAACAACTAACTACATTTAATAACATACACCTGTTTAGAAGTAGTAAACTCGCAGGACAATGACAGGAATAAATCTTCAAAAAAGCAGCCATGTTCAAATTTACTGTGTGGAGGAATGGATGTCATGTCCCTCCAACGCAAACGGAGAATCCTCCGACCAGGCAAGATGATCAGGCTTAGCTGGCCGTGGTCCAACGGCCTAAAAATTTGTGCCTCAGAGAGCACGTTAAGCCATCGGTTCCGTTTGTCACGAACATCTATAGCAATCGTTATTAGGAAGTCGGTGCCCTCAAATATACTGACAACTACTTCAACCTTCGAATTCAGATCACCTTCAGGTTTGCGCAGGACCAATGCCAGTCGCTTCGTGTAAAAACTGATATTCAGGTAAAACCGGCTGAACTAGTAGCCGACCCCAAAGCTTGGGAATAATAAAGGCTAGGAAGATGAAGAAAACTATTTCGTTCATCAACATCCTTCATAACATAGTCGTTTCCGAAGAAACGAGGTTTTGGCGTACTATACCACGCAGGCGATACTGATCGGTATAGGATTAGATTCAAGTTTTACTTCTCTTGAGAGTAATGTTGCTCTGCCTTATTTACCCCTTACGACACCCATCGGACGAATACGGGTTGTGACCATATTCTAAACCATTAATTACCACATGGGCGAAAGATTTCGTTTAAAGATTCTTCTTTAAAGGCTGATTCAAGTATTTGGCCGTGAATTTCGGCTCTTATTTATAAAGACGACACATAAGTTATATAATGTATGTTGTAAACAGGGTCATGGTCACCAGGAATTGACTACTTCAGACTGGATGGTTCTACATCGTGTGAGAACAGATCAATTTGGTGTAAGAACTTTAATAGAGAAGATAATCCGAGAGCAAGGTTTGTTACAACTTTTAATTGTTTTTTTTTTTATAAATTTATATATAATCTATAAAAAAAAGTTGTGTCATTCTGTTGTAATTTGAAATTAACAGATTTTCACTTAACGCATATCAAAGTATCTATCTATGCCGATGCCTATGCCGAAATATATGTACGCGCATAACTTACGATCGATTGCACCAAATTGTATCGTTCTTTTTTCTATGTGTTCATTATTATCAGGACAAGGTTTTTATAAAAAAAAATTAAATAAAAGATAACTAGAAAGTCTTTTTTTGTTTGTGACTGTACAATACCTGTGGAAACCTGGGGCGGTCATAATTACTAAAACAAGTTTTTCAGAAATATATAAAATATTTACGAAAGAAAAATATGGCGGTACGGTGTTCGCCGGGTCAGCTTATTTAGAATACTTACATTAAAAGAAGCATTTTTATTTATTTATCTGTGTTAATCTCTGGAACGACTGAACCTATTTTGACGGGACTTTCGCTGGTAGATAGGTGATCATGTAAGGAGTAACTTAGTCTACTTTTTTAAGTTAGATTTGCAACGCGGCGTTACCTATGGTTGTTGTTGTGTCGCGGGTAACATCGCGGGGCTCAGCTAGTTAAGTACTATGTGTTTCTGGAACAGGTTGTTCCTAATATCAACACGAGCTGGTGGTTTGGGTATCAACTTGGTTGCTGCCAACCGCGTGGTCATATTTGACGTATCATGGAACCCGTCCCACGACGTGCAAAGTATATTCAGAGTTTATCGTTTTGGGCAGAAGAAACCTTGTTACGTGTACAGGTTTTTGGCCATGGTGAGTACTTCTACAATTACTAGTATTAAAAAATAATAATAAAATACTGCATATGTGTTAATCAGACGCATTCTTATATTTTTCTAAAAAAGCATTACATTTTAAAGATGAACTAACTACCCCGATTTCTTTTTATCAAAAACTATTGGTTTGTCGCAGTCCAAAGGAAAAATAAATAGGTGTCGTTTTTAGAATTTGCTCTTTAATCAGTCAGGTTCGCTAGACTCTAATCTAACGGGGTCATCTGGACCATTAGCCTAATAATCCTCTCGAAGTTCAACGATACCATACTAATTAGAACTACATTATAAACTCGAAAATAATAATAATACTTTGATTTACTATAGTAACCGATATACAGGCAGACAGAGCCGGAGACAAAGCTAGTGGTACAATAAACATGTGGTCGTAGGGCACAATGGAGGAGAAGATCTACGAGCGGCAGGTGACGAAGCAGGCCATCTCGAAGCGCGTGATCGACGAGCAGCAGATCGACCGGCACTACGCCGAGAACGACCTCGCCGAGCTCTACAAGTTCGAGGCGCGCCCGCAAGAGCCCCGGCCTCTGCCCACCCTGCCCAAGGACCGCCTCTTCGCCGAGATGCTCAAGGAACACGAAGCACAGGTGACCAGGGCTTGTTATACACTAGTATTCACACTAAACTTATCATCTCCAACGGCCTCTCACTGGCATAGACCTCTCCTTAAAAAAGAAGTTGACAAAACTCATTTGTACTTATTCCACTATTAGATTTAATTACGTCTTACGAAAAATAAGCGAAAATCAATGATACCTACTATAAGGTCTATAAGCATGTTCAAATATTTTTTTAGTCGTCGTCATGTAAGTTATTGTTTGTTCCTCAATATTAAATTGATAGAATAAAGTAATTAAAAATCATAAGGATATTTTATTAAAAAATTCAACCAACTAAAATAGTTACTATAATGTATTATTTTAGTAGATACATAGAAAAAACAAAAACAATTAACATTATGAATTATCATAGTAAAACTAAACTAGTTTATTAAAGAAAAAACCGACAAATGGTTCAGTTCTATAATGAATTTGAAACCATTAGTATTTTTGTCAATTATTCCATGTTAACCAATAATACTAATGAAAGTATTATCTGTTAGATATACAAATACCACGAGCACGATTCTCTGTTAGAAAACAAAGAAGAAGAAACCCTAAGCGAAGAGGAACGCAAGGCCGCGTGGGAAGACTTCGAAAACGAAAAGAACAAACCGCCGCCTGCTCCTTTTCCCTCCGCTTGGCCCATGCACAACGGAATGGGTAAGCGCTACATTCGACGATAACAAACTTTGCAGTTTTGGTTACAGCCCTTATAACTGACAAGGTAGATTCGACGATAACAAACTTTGCAGTTTTGGTTACAGCCCTTATAACTGACAAGGTAGTAGAACCATACTGTTCTCTCACAGAAGAACAATCCAAAATGACAGTTTTCGGGCTATCGTGTTTCGTTGGTGAGTGCGAGACCAGAGACCCAATGATGCAGTAGTGTCTCACAGGGCCACCTTGGTGTGGACTCTATGCTGCGTAGTTGCATTGTCTGCATTCCCAATGACTGTAGTGACTCTTAGATCCCGCTCATGCTTTCTATCACTTAGAGTATAGTAATCACTTTGGCAGACTCATATTTAAAATAAATAACAAAACGATAGCTTATATGGTCGAAACGTTGATAGTTCTTATTAATATGCTGATAAACATTTTTAAAATATGAAATAACTAGCATATTTGGCGGCGACTCAACCCGTGTATATGTCAGATATCGCTTTAAAAAGTAGTCTGTTTTGATGCATACATTGGAAAAGAATGTTCTTGAGCTTTATTACTGTAAACTTTCATATAAATCCGTTCAGTAGTTTTTGTGTTAAAGAGTTACAAACAACCATATATATACTCAAAAACTTTCTCATATGCAAAAAATATTTTGACTTGGAAGTATAACCATAATATATTTAATAACACCAAATCTAAAACAAAACGCATTTAATTTCAATATTTTTACTAGTGCTGGCGCAACAACAACAACAGTTGGCGTATGCCGCGCTGGCCGCCATGCTGCGTAAAGACATGCCCAACATCAATGACAACCAGATACGGGACATGTTGCCGCTCATTTACAACTCCAACCCTGGCGTGAGTCACATACACATTCATTTTATTTCTACACACACACATTACTCTCCTGTCCATCTCATGCCTAAACCAACAATTAAATTATAATAAAAACCAGTCATGAGGGCTGCAGACAAAAGTGAATACTTTGTTTTTGGAAAATCAAGTTAATTGTTTGATATTAAATTAAAATTTGCCGACTACACGTTACCATGAAGACGTTGACTAAAAAGAAGGAACCCTATCCAAACTTACCTGGCTATAGAAGATTTCATTAAGTAAGATGTGCCTGCCTCATTCTTTGCCTGTGAAAGTTAATGAAGAAATGAGTTATTTAGCAACACACTGTTGTTTCACAGTAAGGCATTCACTGTACCTTAGAACATTATATTTTATAATACGTCAATTAATAACAGTGTGTACAAATCTTTCTATCAATGTATTTTCCTATCAAATGTGATGAACATGCAATTAAATTGTCTTAAAATGATTCTTGAATTATTATTTTTTTACATTTCGTTTTGATAAAAATTTGTTTATCATATTATTAAATAATTTCTTTATGTACAATCTCATATCAACAATGTCAGATAGACTTGTATTAAGTAGTAAATAGATTGAAATATAAATAATGAATGTTTAATATTTATTTGTTTAGATGTTCGGTGGATATGACTATGGCGTAAGTTTCATGTGTTACTTAAGTCCCTTGTATATTTAGTTGTGTACGCCAATGTATCCGGACGCCGTTAGAATATGTATTTTTGTGTTCAAAGCATGCCCATTATCATTATTTTGTAGTCTGCGTGAAGCCTAACTGACACAAAGTCCGTACTTTTCCGTAATCGAATCTCAGCATGGTTAAGTCTTCAATACTGACTATATTTAAAAATAAAATAAGTTTCCTATAGTTCATCTAAGACATTGTTTTAAGTACATCTTTTTACTAAACGGTCTTATTTTATAGCTTCCCCTGTTTGTTTATTGTTTGTTTGTGCCAAATATAATAATTGAAATTTGACCCCCTTCCTGTTTTTTACAGATTGATCTAAAATTTGGTACACATCTTTAATTCTGATGACAATACAATCAAATAAATTATGTTTTATTGTAAATCTTAGATGGCCGCCGCTTCAAAACGACAGTTTAGAAATTTTGTCACGACTACGTCAGTATGGTATTTGATACCCATGCTGAGGTTGTCGTGAAAGGGCTTGACTAGTAGAACACAGTCCACTATAAAAAAATCCAAGATTGGCGCCGCTACAAAATGGTGGCTTACGACTTTTGTCACGACTGGGAATGCGTATCAAATGAAAGGGCTTGACTAGTAGAACACAGTTCATTATGAAAAATTAAACACTAAAAACTTGAAAATAAAATCAAAGCATTTTTTTAGATCGTTCATTGAAAATAATGTACTGAAACCAAAAAAATAATTTGCTAGGTCCCAGGATCCAGTCATCACTCCCCTCTCCCTTATTAAACAAAATCTGTTCAAAAAAAAATATGAAAAAAATATAATCGTTGGGCCCGTGTTTCCATACAGCCAACTCAGTTTTCTCTACGCCTAGCCTAATCTCCTAGATAAGATGGACTATATATTGTAAATATTTCTCACACTTAAAATTTTAAAAGCGTTATAAATTAAAACATATTACGACAGACTCGAGCTAAAAGTACACACAAGCGCTTACACGTTATATCATACGTACTCAAGTTCCTTCATCGTGTCAGTTCGGCCTGACCCTCTCGAAAATATAATTGATTTATATTAATAATATAAATGAATTAATTCTTTAATGTTGTAGTTGATGCAGAAAATGGGTGAGATATACAAGTACGTGCAGCCGGGTATGATGAATCCTGGAATGATGAATCCGGTCATGAATACTGGTATGTTTTGTTTGCATTAAAATATGTAATGACTGATGTTTACTTGGGTGTTTGAGTATCTCTGTTTCTCAGATTTTTGTTTAGTTAGTTATTAGAAAAGAGCGCAATTTTTTCTCAAAAACCAACGAGCTTGTGATTTCTGAGTTGCATTCGTTAATTGCGGAAGTCAATTTCTGTAAGGACCTGTCTGTGTCCTGTGACCTGTCTACCTATTGGCCAGCTCTAAACTTTTCTTTAAAACTATTTGTACCAAATATTATTTATTGCGTTCAATCTCAGGCGTTCGTCAACAATCTGTAATAGTCCATAGTTGTATACAGGCCACTCCTCTAAGAAGGTTTGGGCCAAGTATATAAGTAAATCCCATGGGTCGTGTTTGTATAAGTCTTGTGTCAAGTTTACTGCAAAGAGCAGGTATCTCTTTGCAGTTATACTATTCTCTGTTATTTATTTACTTAGTCGTAACTCACGATATCCATGGGATAATTGGACTGGTGAACTTTATTTACCGTGGGAGAGCCACGCTTCGGCATGAATGGGCCGGCTCGACCGGTGATACCACGGCCTCACAGAAAACCGGTGTGAAACAGCGCTTACGCTGTGTTTCACCGAGTGAGTGAGGATACCGGAGGCCCATACCCCAATCCAACGCCCCCTATCCCTCTCACCATCCCCTTTCCCCCCAGGCCGCCATAGTGTGGGTCACCATGCTGCATTGTTCTTTTTCGCATTGAGGATGGTGACCACCACTCTTGGATTCTGCTCATGCTTTCCATCAGGCAGGGCAGAGTCATTTTGGCAGCTTAAATATATATATA